>JAOEHY010031773.1:5753-17032 GCA_025447955.1 Psilopsiagon aurifrons | reverse complement strand
AATTACCTTACACTTGGAACAAAGACTGTGATGAGCTTTGAAGTGACTTTTTAAGTTCTTATTTATGTTTTTCTTTCAAAAAACTGGCTGGTGGAAGGAACATAGATTTTATTTTCCTTAATTAATGCTTTAGCAATATAATTAAGCTGGGTTAGCTGTAATTTCTAATTAGTGCATGTCTTTTATTAGACCAGACTAGATAAGAAAAGAATCCAAAATCTGCCTAGTTAGTTCCTCTACTATCCTGAAAAAAAGGACATTTTATTAGTGAGAGAGGAATTCATAAGTTGCCTACACTGTTAGAATCTAAATAAGAAGCATAAGTGTTTTAAAACCCCGAGATCATAAAAACTTAAATTCTCCCTTCCTAAAAAACAGAAAATAAGTTTTTCTCTGTGATTCCTGATTAAGTTTATATGTACTTTCTTCTTTCATTCCAGAACTACTGTTTAGTTAAACAGTAAAAAAGGCAAAATCACTGTCTCAGTGATAGCAATAGGCACAAAAGAACATGTAAATTAAAAATTCACCATGTGAAATCCATTCTACACATTTTATACAGTGCTTGGCTTGAGGTTTCTGTTTTTAGCATTGGAAAGAAACTAATTTCTCCCAAAGTGAATGCATACTTTTCACATAAGTCCACAGAAAATCTCCAGGTGAGAAGCATGTCTAGTTAATTGAGCTGCTTTTCGAATGGTACAGCAAGTGTTCAGGAACTTTTAGGCATCCATTGGGACTCACAGTGCATTACACCTAGCCTTATTTTGAAGGTAGATACCTAACAAATTACAAGAAGTGCCCTGCTCCCCTTATTTTTTTACAGAAGTATCTAGTATTTTAAGTATTCACTGAAGTTTTGCCATAGCTGCAAAAGTGCCACAAAATTAAAATTCATGGAATATGCAGCATGGAACATTTTACCATGTCTTTTGGAAATGAGACATTCTGGATTGAGGAATAAAAAGGTCATGGGACCAGAAAGATCCTTAGCCTGACCTATTTGTGACTGACAAAACCAGTGTCCCAGTCTGCTCCTTGAAATACCGTATACTTTGCACTGTATCATGATATTGGTAAAATATCCACCTGGACACAAAATCTTAATAGAGACAGTAATTAATGTGAAAAACTACAGATACAACCACATTATGAAGTAAAAAAAATACAGTGATGTTTAAACCACTTCTGACAATAACAATTGGATAGTAATGCTAGCTTAACAATGGTGTTTAAATTCTTAATCTGTTTAGTACTAAGTAGGAAAGCAATGTATGCTGTCATGGCCCAGGCAGTAACTCAGAACTCCCAGAGGGCTGGGGAGGAGAACTGAAAGAATGTGACTCCCATGGGTTGAGATAAGAACAGTCCAGTAACTAAGGTATAACAGAAACCACTGCTGCTACCACCAATAATAATGATGATAAGGGAAATAGCAAGGGAAGAGAATACAACCGCTCACCACCTGCTGACCGATACCCAGCCCTACCAGAGCACAGATCTAGCCTTTCGGGGTAACTGCCCCCAGTTTATATACAGGGCATGTGTCGTGGTTTAAGCTGTAACTCATGCAGTTTGCTCACTCATTCCCCACTCTTTCTTCCCCCCAGCTCCCAGAGGGATGGGAAGGAGAATCGAATAATGCAGCTTCCACAGGTTGAGATATTAACAGGTCAGTAGCTAATGTATAACACAAACCCACTGCTGCTACCACCAATAATAATAATGACAAGAGAAATACAAGGAAAGGGAATACAACTGCTCACCACCTGATACCAAGCCCAACCCAGCAGCGAACCCAGCCCTTCTGGGTCTCTGCCTTCCGTTTTTCCATCCTGGACATGATGTGCGGTGGTATGGAATACTTATTTGGCTACTTTGGGTCAGGTATCCTGTCTCTGCTTCCTCCCCGCTTCCCCTCCTCCCTGGCAGAGCATGAGGTTCAGAAAGTCCTTGGTCAGACCAAACATTACTGAGCAGTAACTGAAAACATTTGTGTTATCAGGGTTGTTCCCAGGCAGAAAGTCAAAAACACAGCGCTGCACTAGCTACCAAGAAGGAGAAAAATGACTGCTACTGCTGAACCCATGACAGCATGACATGCTGTGGAATAACCCTTTGACAGTTCGGTTCAGGTGTCCTGTTTCTGCTTTCTCCCGGCTTCCCCTCCTCCCTGGCAGAGCATGAGACTCAGAAAGTCCCTGATCAGAGTAAACATTCCTTAGCAACAACTAAAACCATCAGCGTTATCAGTGGTGTTCCAAGACTGAAAGTCAAAACCACAGCACTGCACCAGCTACTAAGAAGGAGAAAAATGACTGCCCTAGCTGAACCCAAGACAAGCGTCTATTTTAGCATTCAAATTTTACATATTTATAAAATAAAAGCAGGTTTAATGTCATCTAATTTTGTGTAGCTACATAGAATATATGTTGATTTGAGCAAGTCATTCTGCACTTCTTCAGGAGTTAATGGAGGGAAATAGACACTGTTAAGGGACCATCCATGATGTGTGATGTCACTGCTGGGAACTGTATGCATCATACCGCCTAGAAGAGCCTAATATTTTCTAATAATTATAAAGGACCCCACTACAACTAATTTTAATGTGAAAATTTACAAGATTTGTAGTTCTAATATTTCCAGTTCTCACCTACAATTTCTCCATATCCTGATCGAAATTCTTTTCTCCCTATTTTCATTCATTCTTTATAGGGCTTTGCTGACAGTTTGCAAAATTTTATGTGATTGGGTTCTTCTTTTTTTTTTTTTTTTTCCCCATTGAAGTGTATGCATTAGAGATAATTGCCACAATTTAATTATTGGTGTTCAAGATTTCATTTCATGTTCAAATTCACTTTGATTTTACAATTTACAAATATTTTAACTTACCAGTATGAGTTCACATGTCATGGACTGCCTCCACTTATCTGTTGTTGAAAGCTGCTTGGGGTAAGTTTATTTTTGGACCAATAGTGTTAATTGTGGTGTAACATAGCAATTGCACTTTTAACCGTAATTAGATGGTACATTCTTTTCTACAGCAGCTGAAAGAAAAGCAGTGAAAGCAGCCATGCCTATCCAGACCAAGGTGAATTTCCCATATGTGACTAGGTACATTATGTCTTAGGTCCTGATACTTATCAGTCAACAATAAACTTAATGCATCAGCTAAACAGTTTGGTTTTTTTTCTGTCCTGATAAAAATGTGTCCTGTGAAAACTTATGACCTAATAAATAACCCCTTTTCAAAGTTATTTGATTAATTTTGTTGTTCAGTGTTTCAATATTAACTTCCGGGACGTTGGTGGTCAGACCTTATAGTATCTGTACTTCTGAAATGAAAGCAGTAACTGAGTTTTTCTTGATTCAAATGCAAATTTACAGGAACACATATATTAAGATACTCAGTGAGAACAATACACTTTATAAACACACAATCTTATTCTTTTCATCTTGGAAAAGGTTGACAGACCTTGTAGCATAAGAAAATTAACAGACACTTTGTTAAACCAAATCTTAGACAACAAATAGCTAGTTTGTTCTCCAAATGACTGTCGGGTTTTGGAGAACAGAGGTTTGAGAAGGCAGTAGAAATAAAATTTAAATAAGTAATAATTCTGAGTTGTGCACATTTGTCCTAAGAAATAGATAACAGCACGGGGAGGGAGTTTACGTATCTGATTTATGAATTATATTTATTTCAGCACATGAAATCCAGGATTTTTGCACTGCTTAAGTTACTAAACTAATTAAAATTCCAACTCTGAAATAGAAGGCTGCAAAGATAATGGTTTAGTTAGTGCTATATGTTTATTTTACTGCATCATTGCATAATATGGTAAATTACTGTTTTTATTCTACAGCCTGGTTTCTTCTTCAGTTCTCTTCTTGCAGCTTCTTAAGCACTTTCATGACTAAGAGATGAATGACAGTGAAATGTAATGCACATCAAATCAATGACTTCTCCAACAGGCAAGGAAAAAATCCACTAGTTCTAATTCTGTGAATTTGCTTGTATATAAAATGATTAAAGATTCTTCTTTAATATATACTCAGGTTCATGTTCCATACATAATATTATTTAGTGGAACTTACCTTGCTTTTAAGGATTATGTGTAATACATCAATGTTAAGATGTGTAATACATCAATACCAATGTTAAGATGAAATAGACACAGTAAATGAAAGGCATCTCTGTGAAGTACTTCTATAACCTTAAGGTCTATGACTTCCGTAACACAGTAATTTAATGTGATCCATTTCTGAGAATTCCATGCTGTCTCATTCTCATCTCATTGTTATTGTTCAAATGCTTATTAATATTTCCTCTTATCCTTCTTGTCACATATCTTCTAATAACAAAAACTGTCTGGTTTATGACTGTTGGCAAACATCTTTTCTCTGTTTTTCTAGAGATAAATTTTATGTCTGCCTTTCTCCAATCTTAGGTACTTAATTCTTTGGCTACTTAAGTTGGATAGCTTAGACAAAGCAATATTGCATTTAAGTATTTGCTCAATAACTTGATTCCTTTTTCATGATCAGATCACTAAATTTTTCTTCTTATTGATGGTTCTTAGATTTTTTGATAACATAAGTAACACATAGATACTGGTTTTATGAATGTGTCCAGTAACTCTTTAAAGATATTACAAGGGTAATAATACTGCCCTTAATTTCTTTTAGCTGTACTTTTGGGCTAGTAGAATTTGCTTGTTCTTGTCTTTTCACAGGTTTTTCTGAAACCTCAGCTGTACATTCACCAGTTTTACTTACATTCTGTTTGCTCAGGTAAGTTGTGAATGCTTCATCCCTGGCGGTGTTCAAGGCTGAGTTGGACATAGCCTTGGGTGGCATGGTTTAGTGGGAGGTGTCCCTGGCCATGACAGGGGGGTTGAAACTAGATGATCTTAAGGTCCTTTCCAACCCTAACTATTCTATGATTCTATGATGTAATTCCTGTTTATATGTCATTGTCTGAACTTGATAACATAATTACTGCCAAGCTTTTCCAAGTTTAATATCTGTGATCATTAAGGCAAGAAGAAAATGAGTGTTAATACTTATTACTTTTTAAAATGTTCCCTTTCCTGCATGCCACACTGGTTCTCTTAGAGTTAATTGCCTGTATGTCTGATCCTCACCGTGCTTATTTTCAGAGATTTGAGGGGAGGTGTTTTGTTTTCCTTTCCTGAGAATGTTGCTTTTTTAATTCTACGTAGGCTTTTTTAATTCTACGTAGGCTTTTTTATATGTAATTTGAATTCAGAAAAACGCTATTCCAGTGCTGTCAATATAATTGTTACTATTTGGTTTTGCCTAACAACAGTTTACCAAAGAAGGGAGCTATATTTCATGCACATATCACTATGTTCTCACTGTTCCTTTCTTTGTCTCTCCATAGCTGTCAGTCACTCTGGAGAGTAGTATTTCCATGGGACTTAAAGATCTCTTCCATTTCATACCATAGTTAGAGAATCATGTCCAAGCAGCTGCTACAGAGAAGAATTTAACAAATCAACAGGTTGGGACTTCAAAATTGCTAGAAAATATAAATGAATAACTGTTTTCTTCATAAGTCTGGCTATGCTTCCAGATCAAAATGAAGATTCGGAAAGTAGAAAGTGATCTCATCTCCTGGGTCAGTGAATGTTATTTAAAGCTAAAACAATTTCAGTATCCAACAGAAGAACCCAAAAAGTAAATATGTAGAGAAGCAAGTGCCAAGGACGTTTAAAAGTCCAGGTGACAGTGAACAATACATTCATCTTAGTGACCTGTACCTTTCTGTCCCAGCTGTCCACAACTGACACTTGGTCTGGAAATACAGAAGTAACTAACATGATAAAAGAAAGCAGGGGGAAGGAGAGGGGATGAATGACACAAATAAAAGTCTTTTAGAAAAATAAACATTAGCAATCCTACATTTGACTGCAATTTTTATACAGACTTATGACTTGGTGAAAAGGTAAAAAAAAAAGAATCAAGTGGCACCTAAAGTAAAAGAAAATCTATGTGAGCTTCTCAAAGAAAATTACAGTAGACAGAAAACTGATGAAGTGATATTCAAGCATAGGTTGAGAAAAAATTTTCCAAGTTCAAAAAATCTCCATAATCCTTTGAGGATTATATATAAAATATTTGATCTACTTGTCATGCATGGCATTGACATCTTACATTTTGACTCACAGTATGAGGTATATCTAGTTACTTTCAACATCATGTTATTTAGGATCTTTGTACAAGTTTTAATTCACTTCAAAAAGTAATAATGTAAAACCTATTAATGATAAAATAGCTTAAAATAACTGTTGAAATTCTGTATTAAAAAACAATCCAAAAAATTCTGCGTGTTACCACAAGATCCCCCCCCCAAAGGAAATGAAATCAATCTGAATATTAAAAAAAAAATCCAACAAACAACAAAGCTAAAAAGATACCTCTTCATTGTTCCTAACCTTTGCAAAAGAATCTGCACCATACTGCATGTAACTGCTAAAATATATGAGACATCTGTTAAACAATATGAAGTGTGCATGACCTTTGCCGTCAATTAATCTTTAAAAGCAGCAAAGTAACTTTTATCTGCCTTGATGACAAACACTGAGTAAATATTACTGTATATGGCACTGGATATCAGCATGTACAAATATAGTATACTGAGAGGGATGATTTCCCAAGGGAAAAACTTCTTCATTTCACTGTGTTGAATAGCATCTGTTAACTCTTAATATCTTTCTTTAGTAGAATTTCCTTGTTTCTGTCATGGGCTCAGCAGTAGCAGTCATTTTTCTCCTTCTCAGTAGCTGGTGCAGCGCTGTGTTTTTGACTTTTTGGCCTGGGAACAACGCTGATAATACCAATGTTTTCAGTTACTGCTTAGAACGTTTTGGTCTGGCCAAGGACTTTCGGAGTCTCATGCTCTGCCAGGGAGGAGGGGAAGCAGAGACAGGACACCTGACCCAAACTAACCAAAGGGGTATTCCATACCACAGCACGTCACGCCCAGGATGGAAAAACGGAGGGCAGAGACCCGGAAGGGTGGAGGGGGTGCACTTCTTGGTCAGGCTGGGTGTAGGTGCTGAGCAGTTGTATTCTTTTCCCTTGTATTCTCTTGTCATTATTATTATTATTGGTGGTAGCGGTAGCATTTTGTGTTATACCTTAGTTACTAAACTATTTTTATCTCAGCCTCTGGGAGTTGCATTCTTTTGATCGTCCTTCCCATCCCTCCGGGAGCTGGGGGGAAGAAAGAGTGGGGAATGAGTGAGCAAACTGCATGGCTGAGAGGCTTAAACCATGACAGTTTCACAAAGAAAAATTCCTGTATATGCCTCACTGATACAAAAACTACTTTATTAATTTCTATTTTTAGCTCCTTAATAGTTTTAAAGACACACAGTTATAGAATCATAGAATCATAGAATAGTTAGGGTTGGAAAGGACCTTAATATTATCTAGTTCCAAACTCCCTGAAATGGGCAGGGACACCTCCCACTAAACCATATCACCCAAGGCTATGTCCAACCCGGTCTTGAACACTGCCAGGGATGGAGCATTCGCAGCTTCCCTGGGCAACCCATTCCAGTGCCTCCCCACCCTCACAGTAAAGAATTTCTTCCTCATATCCAATCTAAACTTCCCCTGTTTAAGTTTGAACCCATTATCCCTTTTTCTATCACTACAGTTTCTAATGAAGAGTCCCTCCCCAACATCCTTATAGGCCTCCTTCAGATACTGGAAGGCTGCTATGAGATCTCCACAGAGCCTTCTCTTCTCCAGGCTGAACAGCCCAAACCTTCTCAGCCTGTCTTCATATAGGAGGTGTTCCAGTCCCCTGATTGTCCTTGTGGCCCTCCTCTCGACTTGTTACAACAGTTCCATGTCCTTTTTATATTGAGGACACCAGAACTGCACACAATACTCCAAGTGAGGTCTCACGAGAGCAGAGTAGAGGGGCAGGATCTCCTCCTTCAACCTGCTGGTCAAGCTCCTTTCGATGCAACCCAAGATACAGTTGGCTTTCTAGGCAGCAAGTGCACACTGCAGGGTCATGTTCATTTTTATTAACCAAAACCCCCAAGTATGTTAACAGGATGAAAAGTAAAAAGATTTCTTCCAGCAGAGAGCAAAAGAGATAATAGTAACATATTAGCCAACAGGTGTGGATCAAGCCAATATGACAATTCAAAGATAAGATTGCTTTATTTCATTGTATTGAAAAATGTTAAATTATTATAAAGTTAAAATAAATGAGATTCAGTTGTCCCCATAGATTTCTGACACTCGTATGAGTTTTCAAAAACTGTCTGTTTACAAGCTTTGCTAGTTTCTGCATGGTGGAGCTAAAAGCCGGAGAGGCAAAAGAACAGGTTGCCAGTGAAGTTTAACTCAGCTACAGAAATACAGAACATGTGTGAATGCTATTAATCCACAAGGATAAAAAATAATATTCTGCTTCAGGTCAGCGGAAACAGAATATGGGGGTCTGTTAAACAGTCAGGGTAACAGGTCACAGCTGCCCCTGGTCCCTCCTTTGGCCAACTCTGAGACTTTTTGGTCTCTATGGTACCCATCCCAGACTTATGGACTCCGCTGTACTTGGTTCCCAGAGCTCTTACTCTGCTCAGTGGTGAGCATGAGTTTCTCTCAGTGATTGTCTTATACTGCCCTACACAGACACAGAGAACCATCTCTCTATTGAGTATACAAGTAGACGCTTTAAACTACTCAGTTTTCAATAGATTTAGGCAAAGACTTCAGTTATCTAAGGGAATTCACACATAAAATTCAATTACATGAGATATTTTTCAGCTGACACAAATAACAGTATTATGCACCTAGTGTGTTTTTGACCAATATTTGTCCTTTCTCTTTCTATCAGCTAGTTTACCACCACTGCCTTTAGGCAGAATTATAGTCCTATTTTCTCTCTAAAAAAATAAATTTACTGATAAATTTGGAGAGGTTTACAAAATGTTACACTTAAATCCCTGATGGTTACTGAAAGAATAAAAATGCAGGGTTTTGGGTTTTTTTTCTGTTTTCTCTACAAAATATCCATGTTATAGCAAGTTATTAGTTTAATATGCTAGTTGCAGTTGTCATATGTATTTTTATAAATGTATATATGTATATTTTAATAACTGCATTTTGCAGGGTAACACTGAACAACAAATAGGTTTTTCTAAAATGCATAAATATGGCTGTTAAAAATGTGAACTTCCTAACACAAAACATCACAATCTTTCTTTGTCTAAAACATTCAATTGTTTTAGAACTTATATCCTAAAATAAATGAAAATATTTTTGATCTCGATTTATAAGAAGTCAGATTATGGTCATTCAAGTCACAGTTATATACCCTTCTATCCAGAAATCTTAAAGTATTCAACAGCCTTACAAAAAAAAATTTGCCAATTCTTAAGGAATCTCTAGAGTTTGCATCTTAAAATGTGCATAATGGCTTTTATATATTTTCCATAACTTCCATATCAATGCCATCAGTTTAAATGTGAAAAGATTAAAGTTCTTGATAGCCATGTTCAAATATTCTGGATTATCCACAGGTATTCTTTAAGTTAACTGTTAAAGAAAAGAAAAAAAGCTTCATTTTATCCACACTGCAGTAATGAGGAAATATTGACTCAGAATTGAAAACTGATATATATGAGATATGGACAATTACTTTACAAATCAATATTATCCGTTCATGTGTTTATCTGAAGCTCAGCTTCTTCGAGAACCTCATGTTGGTTTGTGCACTTAAAATCTTAATCTGGACTGACTGGCTTACATTGGAATGCAATAAATTTGACAAGTAACTCAAGGACTAGAATTTGTTTAATGATCTTATGATGATACGCAGCCTTGAAGAAAATCCAAAATATTGATTTCATAGTTGAAAATGCAAAGAAATAAAACAAAAAAAAAAAAACAACAACAACAACAAAAAAACAAACAAAAACTTCCTTCTTTCATTATCATAAGCAAATACACAGAAAAGAAATATGAAAAAGATTGTGAAATTCAACCTTGCATAAAGAATATGAAAAAAAAAACCCCAAAGTTAGACATATTTCAAATGTTACTTCATCTTAGGTCTATGAGGTTTTCTCCACATTCTCTGAAGACTGGTGATTTCACTGTCAAGCAGGGTTATAGAAATTAATGAAAAAAGTAATGAGGGTTCCCTTATTGCAGTCTAAGTCAAACACTTGGAACCATTTTGATTCTTTTAATGAGTTCTTCCTTTGGGACTAACCATTATAATAATCAGTTAAATTTAGGATAGTGATGAATCCAATGATGTCATAAGCATCAACACTCAAGAAAAAAATTGGAAACAAAGAAAACTTGACAGAGAAAATGTTCAGTAGAACACTGAGCAAATTTGTACCTACCTTTAAACATCTGTGGTCAGTCTATATGTGGTCAGCTTAGCTGTGTTTTCATCTTGGCTAGTACTGGCATGCTTAGAACTGCCAAAAAAGGGAACAGGTTGACTGCGCATGGGCTTTAAAACCTGTGCATCAAACTTTAAAAACGGCCCTTCCTAAAGTTTATGTTGTCAGATGTCAAAGATGACTTCTTACTGTCCTTTTCCTTGCATCTCTTACACTTTTTAATATTTTTTTTCTTATAGTGCAGATGTATGAATGAAAGTCAGGATAAACAATTTTTTCCTATCACATTTAGCTTTAGTCTCCATAACTTTCTTCACATTGACGGTATCTTTATACGTCTTTTAAAAGCTATTACCCTAATTCATTGTTCCATGGCATTTTGAGTAGCCATTTACACCCATGCAGTGTGAATGCAAACTGAATGTAATTTTATCACATTGTGATTAAAGCATTGTTTTGTTCAGGAATAACTCCCTAGAGAAGGGTCAAGACTGTGAATTATTTTGACAATCATCTTTATGAGGAGTGTAGAAAAGGTGAATGAGCTTGTAATGGGATTATCATAATGTCCTGTATTTTATACATTTTTTTTTTTTCTCAAAGTCTCAGTTTGAAATGGTTTTAGCCATCTGATTTCCATTACAGTCAGGAGGAGCCAGGTGGCTTAAATACCACGTCACTACACAATGCCAGGGAAATAATTATAGACACTATAATTGCATAAGAATAAACACATATTTCTCCTAGTAGATGTCCCAGCTGTGTTAACTGTGTGTCATGGGCTCAGCAGTAACAGTCATTTTTCTCCTTCTTGGTAGCTGGTGCAGCGCTGTGGTTTTGACTTTTGGCCTGGGAACAGCACTGATAACA
>JAOEHY010031772.1:62853-89026 GCA_025447955.1 Psilopsiagon aurifrons | reverse complement strand
AGGAGCAGAGGGAAGAAAAAGGGGGAAGTGAGTGAACAAACTGCGTGGCTGATTTATGGCTTAAACCACGACAGCAGCTGAGAAGCTAAACTTAATGCAATACTTGTAATGAACCAGAGATTCAAAATCACTTATTTAAAAGGCTTTTCTCTGTAAGCATTCTTTGTAGCAAAATACAAGTAGGTGTTGACACTAGCATGATAGCAAGGCTCATGATCAAAGTTAGATCAAACCTCCCCTTGCAGAAGACATTCTTGCCACTGAATTCATGTTGTTCTAAAGCTGTTTAATCGCATCTAGGCCAAGTGGCATACTGATTTAAGAGAAAAAGAGCTTGAAGCATGAAGATTAAGGTATTGCAGTGAAGATGCTCAAGGCCACTAGGAACTGTGTAACTGGCAGGCATCAAGTTGTAACAGGTGGAGGGTGGTCACAGACTTCTGAGCATCTTTCCCTCCCTCTAAGGACTTCCTGTGCTCTGAAGAGCTCTAATTCATCTCATTTCTAGAGAGCTGGGGGAGAGGGAGGGAGGGAGTAGTAAATGGTCCCTTGAAAACAAGAGTCAGTAACACACACCACATGAGGACCTAGACAGCCTGTTAAACTGCAGCCAGTTTCCTGCTGAAGATTCATTTTGAAGAGATTGTGAGAGCACTCAGACGGGAAGCTGCAAATTCACCCAACAGTTTCAGTATCGGTGTGTTATCTGTGGTCATTCCCCTCCCCAGCTTGCGGCTGGCTTCTGGTTAGCAGAGAAAGACACTTTGAGCTGAGCTGGCATCAGTTCCCACCTACTTAATCAGTTAAGTTGTGAGCTATGTGGTTAGCTGAATCCCCTGGTTGTCTTGTGGATTGCCGGTGACAGGAAGGTGGAGATGCATTGAGTGGTTCAGACAGGAATAGCTTGGTTATCTGATGGTCACCCCAGAGACTGATAAAATTATGTTAGCTCTTTTCTGAGAAGATATCAAAGCAGCAGAATCTGTTGGCTCTAACCACCTGAGGAGTTTACAACGTCAAGGGAAATTTTGCTTATCTTAAAAGCCTCAAAACTGTTAACCTGTCTTCACTGCTGCAGACCACAGCAGGGCCTTAGACTCTTGGTGCACAGAATGAAGCATACAGACCATCGTGTGTGAAGCTGTAAAATCTTACTGAGGAAATGTTATAGTTCAGATCTTTAAAAATTACTTTGGTGATTCAAATTCAGAGGTGAACAACTTGAAATGTATCAGAAGAACCAGTGTTTTCTAAGGGAGTTTTCCCTCCATATTTTTAGGGAACTCAGCCTCTTTTCAGGCTGACACATTGTCAGGAGTTAGGGATGCAAAGTGTAAAGACACTTTTTGAACCATAGCCTGTTTGATGAGCCTGAAATAATCTGAAGCCAAAATGATGGTGACTGTGACATGGGCTTGCAAGTGTTAAACCAGAGAAGGTGGTCACATCCTTGGTACCACTTAGGGTTTGGATTTATCATATGTTTTATCATATATTTGATGAGCAAACCTCAGGGTTAGAAGGGACAAGTTTCAGTGAGAGACCTTGAACAAATGAGATTTTAAATTAGTATTCTCAAAGTGGCCTTGGGCAAGTTGATCTGAGCCTCAGTGCCTGAATTTCTCTAGACTTAAAATGGGATATGGTGCTCATCTCTTTTGTACAATGAGATGCACGTATTAAAGTTTACCAACTATTTACTAAAACAGGCATGGAAGTTCTGAATAAAGGGTCCTCCTAATTTTTGTGTTTTGTGCCTAGAATATAAGGAGCTCTGTGCTATTTGTTCTGTGTCCCTGTCTGACTACCCATCTCCTCAGCTCCTGTCCTCAGACACAGCCCCACTGCCCACGCTGCGGGTGCCCACCCTGACAGCAGCTGATACCCTGCCAAGCATCCATGGAGAAGGCAGTGCCTGCCACTGGAGCAAGCGGCTGGGATGCCTTGCGCAAATGGGGCAGAGGCTCCCATGGCCCAGAGCCCTTTCACCCACTGGGGCCATGATCTAGACCCTTCCTTGCTGCCAACCTTAGAATAAAGGCAAAGGTGGGCTCAGCAGCAGGGCTCTGGCAGCGCAGCCTCACCCTGTACCTGCACGTCATCAAAACTTCCTACTGAATTCACACAGTCTGGTTTGTGATTTGTGGCTGTAATGAGTCCCATAGTGAAATCCTGCTTGTCTGTTGGTTTTGTTCAGGTTTTAAAATAAAGCCAATGTGTTTGTAAGGACATGTGTCTGTACAGGAGGCATGTGAGATGCTTTTGTCTGCTGATGTTGCTTGGCTCAGCCTCTGTCAATGACAACCATAACAGTCGATGCGTTTTTGACTCAAAGCTATTTCCTTTCCTGGTGCAGATTATGTCTGGTATGCATAACGTGTTAATTTAACAAAGCAGTTCTTTTGATACAGCTTTAATTTTTTAACAACAGCTCGGGGGCAATGATGTACAGATTATATAGTGTCAGTTTCCCAATTAAAGTTTTACAGGAAAATACTCTGGTTTTGCTTTAAGCCTGTGTTGAATCTTCCTTCTGGCACTTGTGCAAATGGAAACTGTGCTATTGCAAAGCATCCATTTGAAACCTTGAAATATTTATTGAGGCTGCATTGAATACTGAAGCAGGAATCTTCCTGTAGGCTTGTTGATGTCTGTCATACGCATATATTTTGTAATTAAATGTCTGGAAGCTTGTGTGTGTGCATGTGTGGTTGGTTTCTTGTGGGTTTTCTTTGCAGGTTTTGTTGTTTTTACACTCTTTTTCTTGATAAATGCATTTAACACATCCCTTTAAGAGTTCCTATGAAATCTTATCCAAGGCAAGACCACATCTTTGATGTACAGCGATGAAGTTCTTGCTAATTGTTGTACAGAACACCAAGGAGGTTGCTAAACTGCTGTGCTTCCTAGAATGCCAGGCCTTGTGAAGATCATTCCTGCACCATAATGGGCCTGTTTGGAGGGTGTGGGATAGAGAGCACCTGAAGGGAGTAGAAGAAAAGATTTAATTCTTAAAACACTGCCCACAGACTTGAAAGGGTTTTTTATATATGATTTTTTTTTTTCCTTCTCACCTCTTCTTCTCAGCCCTTTGTCTTGGAGAATAGTCAGGTCAATGACTTTCTCTGTTTGCATCACCTGGAAGCAACAGGAACTCACCATATCCAAAACTGTCTGCTGGTCTTGGAAAGCCTGTGGCCTAGAGCATGCTCCAAGGGATGTGATTGTGTGGAGTGTAAGCTGAGACTTAAAGGGCAAAGTAGAGTGGCACTGGCAGTAGACAGGACCAGGAGTCATCAGCTCCAGTGTCACAAGAACAGGTCACTGTGAACCTGCAGCACCAAGAGCTGATGGCTTCTCTCTTTTGTCCTGGTCTCTGATGTCCTGGTGACACTCTCAAAGTACAAGCTACTGCTCAGTCCAGCTATCATGCACCTGGATGTTGATGACAAGATGAACTGGAGTATCAGATACCTAATTTAGGTTAACCGGCAGCCTGCAGCAGGATTAGGCAGTGCCCAGATTTGCGAAGACACATGGTAGTATGAAGATATCTGCCACTGCATCTAAATCTGGCCATTAGTGGGGAAGTACAGATGCTGTTGCAGAAGAGTGAGCGTGGTCTGTGAACCTGCACTGACCCAGCAGGCTGGGGCTGGAGCCTTCAGATTGTGCTGAGAGCCTGAAATATTCTCTGCTGCCAAAGTGCCAGAGAAGCCACCTGGCCCACTTTGAAACCAAATGCTGCAGTCTCATGTGTTTATCACTTTCCTTGTTTTCTTTCATTTTCTATTTCCAACTAACCTCTTTGGATTAGTCCTCCTGCTACATAATTATGACTTTCAGATCTACATCTTTTTCTCAAGCTTGGCTGCATTATTTTTGGGCAGCTATTTAAGACTTTTATTATTCTTTAAAACACATTACGTCCTTATTTGCATTTCAGAACAAACAAACAGTGATATTTCTCCCAGTACATCATTCTTCAAATATTTTTCTTAACAAGTAGAACTTTTTCAGGCATGCCAGAATCAGCTTCATTATATGAATCCTATTTATGGATCCTATTTAGAGCATGGGAAGGGAAGGAATTAAAGGGGCTGTTTCCACAAACACTGTATCTGGTGCCATGTAAGAAGGTGGGGTAAAAGTTACTTAATTCAAGGAAATTATAGCAATTCCCTGGAAGAAAGGCTTTTGTTTGTTTCCTTCTTCTCAATGTTTCTTCTGCACTATTTCCTTCATCAGACACTGGGAAGAGACTGAGGATCTAAGCAGAGGGTGGGAGGCCTGGGGAACTGGGTTGGGTCTGCAGGATGAGGTGCACTATATAGAAATCCTTAGCAGACACTGAACAAGACAAACACACCAATCTGTTACGTTGCTGTGGTATGATGGGTTCTTGATATATGTATGAAAAACAGGCATTTATGGGGAAAATAAGAGCTGAGGCATTCATTGTCAAAACAAAATTGATTGTGCAGCAGGGTTTTATTTCAATGACTTTATTTGTGTAATGGCCAATGATTGATGTAAAGTTAATCATTTTATCTGAAAGATGTACGCACAAGCTGACAGGCTATGCATCACTGATGGGTTTCACTGTGATTGGTGTAGAGAGCACAGGTTTGTCAGGCCCAGCTTCATCCATGAAGCTGGTAGGTTTTGAAGCATCTTGAGGGAAGGGAGGGACAGCAAACCAACCCTGAGGTTTTTCAAAGTCCTTCTATTGAGTTCCTCCATTGAACGATGTGGTAGTTGCCTTTTGGAACTGAATACTGAAATTTGAATAGTCTTGCAAATATTGAGGAAGTCAGTTCCTCAAAAGCTTCCAGTACTACTGCAGCATGGAATGAGAGAAATAATGGAACCTGGTTTTGGCATTGTAGTTTAAATGAAGTGTGCTTGTTTAAATATGCATGAAAAGCAATGCAGATGAACATTGGATTAACCTGGTGCTTAGGAAGGAGGAGTTTGACATGTTTTTAACTCGTGTCTGTGTGCTGTCCATGT
This sequence comes from Psilopsiagon aurifrons, assembly GCA_025447955.1. Lineage (NCBI taxonomy): Eukaryota > Metazoa > Chordata > Aves > Psittaciformes > Psittacidae > Psilopsiagon > Psilopsiagon aurifrons. The sequence goes on along the minus strand of JAOEHY010031772.1, from coordinate 84,013 downwards.
TATTGTCCCAAAGTGCTCTGACACACTGTGTCTGCATCAGCGACTTGTGCTTTAAAGTTTCAGTGCAGGTGATTGGGTCAGCAATCAAAACAGGCTCGCTGGGAAGATCAAAGAGGAGGGCAGGTCCACAAAAGAAAGAAAAATTAGAGGGGCAGTTTGCAGTTTCACATCAATTTTCTTCCTTGCTATGCTGGACAGCCAGGGAAAGTGAGGAGATAATTGCATGGAGTTGAGTCCTCTGGACTTGCTCCAACAGCTGCATCTCCTTATGTTGGGACTAGAAGAACAGCACATTTGGCACTTACTGACTTTATCTATAGTTTTCCGGGAACAAGGAAGGGAATTTTGGAGGTTTTGGCTTTGTTTTACTTGAGGAATGGCGTGTGAAAGATCCTCAGTAGGTCTATAGTTTCTGCTTCACCTCATGGATGTTTTACACCTGATCTGATCAGAACCTTATCTCTGATCTGTCTTTGCCTTGGGCAAAGTGTCTTTGTGTGTGTTCTGTTCAGGTAGCTCTTTACCTCACTGGCCTCAGACAATGCGTGGGAGAACAGTAGGATTTCTTTCATCTCTGTCAGTGGCAGCAGTAGGAAATTGCAGCAGTCCCAAGAAAGCCCAATCTATGGAGGGAGAGGGTCTTTGCTGGCTAAGCAGGACTACAGCATGACTATGGCCTGCGGCTCTACTGCATGTGATGTTTTTCACTCACCAGTACCTTCTCAAGTTGATTGATTTTGTCAGAACTTGCGTTAAAAGAAGTGAATTCTTATCAGCAGTTGTGAAACCTAAGGTAAACATGTCACTGAAAATAAGCTTACAATGGCTTGATTGAGATCTCATGAATTGAGGTTTTCAGACATTTGAATGTGTTCAATTGCTGTAAAGCTGGGAGCACAGGTAGGAAGGACTCGCAATTAAAGTTGTATTGTGAAGAGCCAGAATCAGAATTCCGTGGAGCCTTCCTGTTGGTATCTTTTGATTTCAGACTTAGAGGCATGTGCTTGGTTTCAGTTTGCTCAAAGTCTGTTCTTTCACCCAAATCTCCTTTATCACAGTAGGTTTCTCTCATACCTCGCTTAGAGTCTTAGTGGTTTTCAACCTCTTCCAATTTGCAAACTCCCTCAGAGAAGCACCACTTAAGTTGCAGAGCCCCATACTTTAAGGCCATTCTTACCACAGGCTTGCTTTTCTTCTCTACGTTTTTACAGCTCATTGAGGAAGTACTCAGCAAAGCTGGAGGTCTGATGTCCCTGGGCTGAAAACCAGTAGTTTGGTGCGGAGGGGCCCTGTTTCTGGTCGCTGCCTCTGAGCACTTCTGTGACATGAATATAGGCTGTGCAAACCACATTTTACAGAAACTGTGTTCTATAAAAGTGTATCTTTAGCATCAGAGCAGACTCTGCTGCAGTGGGCTTTCCTCCTTCTGACTACAGTGGGGTCAGGTTTGTTTGGATGTTGTGGTGGACTCTGACGCCTGCTTAATTTTGTCAGTGGTATTTTTGTGAAGCTGTGGTGCCGTGAGAGCTGTAAATGATCCCGTTACTCAAGTAGACTTTGAATTTGGTTGGAAAATTGCTTTCCAGTGAAACTCAGTCTGAAAGTTACCATGTTCATTAGCCACTGAAGTGGCCTACAGTAGTATGGCTCATGGATTATTTTACAGTATCTGCTTTTCTGGTTGCTTGCACAAATGTAATACAAAAGTTCCTTTTATATTAATCTTTAAAGTTGCAGCCTTGAATGCTTATAATTTCAGCATCCTGAAAGTTAACCAACAAAGGAAGCACGGTTTTGTGTTCAAAGCCAGGAGGAGGAGACAGGAGGTCTGTGTTCTATTCCCAGTACTCCTATAATCTTGCTCTGCGATCTTGGGCATGCTGTTTGTTGTGCCTCAGTTAACTCATGCGTGGGGCAGGGAGACCTTCAGGGTGTGTTGACAGGCCCAGTTGTGTGAAGGCTTTAATGGTCTATGGGATCTGCTGGAGGAAACATGTGATGTTGTTCAAAAGTGCAGGAATCAGTGGGTTTAAACCCAAGAATTAAAATTGGAGTTTCTTCTGCTTCTGTCCAGGGCTGACATCTGCCCTGAACATCTTCACCTTCAGAATTATTTCCCCCATTACATTTTGCACAGAGAGGCTCGAGAAGAAGGGGAATTTTGGAATCAGTGAAAGCACAGGTGATGGCTTATACTTGAATCCCGCCTGGGTATCCATGTGTAAGGTTACCTCTCCCTGTAAAAGTTCCTGCAGAAGCCTGGCACAGCATGTTACAGATGGCCCCTTATTAACTCTGAATTTCCGCAGTTTCTTTGCTTTTCCAGGTTTGAGTTATCTGGCTTGATGTTACTTCAGAGCAGTCCTTTTGATGGCTGGAAACGATAATAGCCTGTGTCATCTGCCCTTTAGATGGAAGGGTTATGCCTGGTCCTTTATTCCTCGGCTCTCCCTACAAAACCCATCCCACAATGCACCCGAGCCGCTCGCAGGTGTTCCCGCGGATCTGCCCTCTCACATGCACCGCTAATTAGTAACAGAAGCTAATGGCCCAGCGTGCGGCCATCAAAGGGCTGACAATTCCAGCCTTTCCAAAGGGCCCTTTATGTCAAAGCCCCCCACGAGACCTGTCCGGCTGAAAAGACTATTTGTCTGTCCCTGTGTGCGGGCCTGCTGCAGCGCCGCGGCCGGCTGCTGGCCTCACGCTGCGCCCCTGACTGTTGCTGCTAGCAACAGATAAAAATCACTGTTAACCACAGCGGGGCCCACAGCACATCAATCATCTGGCCCAGATAAAGGCCCCGGGCCTTTGGCCCTATCCCTCGGTTGTTTCTAAATAATTTCCAGTGGCTGAGCATGCTATGGTGTAGGCTGGGTAATTCAGTCCAGAAAACTTCATTTCACTAAAAATGCTTTGATTCCTTTTTTTTAGAAGACTGTTTTTGTTCAAATAGATGTTTGTTTCGAAAGGGGGAATTTCCCTGATGAAAAGGATGCCATGGAAGTTCAGAGTGAGAATAATAAATAAAGCTGTGTGGTTAAATGTAAAGTATAACCCAACGGGCAGCAAAAGGAATTAGCATTTACTACGAGTAACAAAGCAACTCAGCACTTTAGAAGACGCCTCTCTTGGCTTCAGCAGCCTTCAGCTTCCTGAATTTATATATATTTAAATAGAGATTAATCTTTATATATGGATAACATCATTTCCACCACACCTTTATTAAAGAGATTTATAGCGGAGTATCAAATTACGCTTTTAATACAGCCTAGTTGATTTTTTGGTAGCAGCAAATCATATTTGTAACTCCAAATAACTAAACAAATTTGACAGTAGCAAATTTTCTCCTTGACACAGCTAATTCTTCATCCTGTCTTAATGCTCTGCTGTAAAGCCATAAGAAATTGTGATGCTTAGAGCCTGACAGTCATAGGTTTTGTTCTTGCCACTTAGCAATCCTTCAAAGAAGAAACCAGTGCAATTTGAATTAGGGGACATCACAGGCTCATGGCAGGGAAACACTCTCTGTAGATAAGCCCCGTTTTGCAGTCTTGCTGCCTGGTGCTGTAAGGGTAGGCTAGGTAGGATATAGTGGGATACTGAAGGTAAAATCAAGTGTTAGGTCACAAATAAAATCTCTGTGGAAGCCCTAAAAGTTAAACCTCAGCCAGCCTGCCTCCTGCACAAGCATCTTTGCATACTAATTGCATGGGTCTTTGTATTATTGTAGATACTAATTACCATTAGTTTTCAGTGGGAATTGGACGCCTAATTCTCTAATGCTGCCTTTAACCTCCCAGCTTACAAGCCTTGCATTTCAAGGCACCTCAATTCTGCGGGTATCATCCAAGTACAGCTTGGATCCAGCGCATGTGCGCTGCTGCTCATTAGGTGACAAAGAATCCTGGAGAATTTTACAGCCTGCTCAACATTTCTCAGTTGGATCATGGACTCCAGCAGCAGCTGGACAGGTTGGCTGAAACCATAATCCAGAAGCTGGCCTACATTACCTTCTTCTTGCTTGTATGGTAATGTTTAATCTAAAAGGGACGATTAGAAAGAGTTAAATTCTCACCTGGCTGGTACTAATGGGAGGTGAGCTTTTCCTTTCAGGTGGACAAGACTTCGTCCAGAATGCCTTTAACAAAGCGCTGAGCTTCTGAAGTATGACTTGTTGCTTTGTGGTATGTGTTTCATACTTCACTGGATGAGTATGATGAATTTGTGAAGTTTTCTGTAGAAACAAGAGGGACATCTGCCTGAGAAAGTACACTCGTGCAGTTATGTCCTTCAGTATCTTCTCTGAAGACAAATGTTAAGATTGATCCTGGTGGATTTTGAAATAGGCAACAGTAAAATATTTTTCAGCGAGCAAGGTCACTGTAAATGCCTGCATCAGGTCTGAATGGTGCCACTATCCTGTTCTTCCTTCTGCTTTTTTGTTTTAACTCCTATGTAATGCTGCCTAAGAAATAATGCAGGGAATGACAGAGGAGGGTAGGCTTAAATAACCCTGAGGGTGCTTATCTTCCTTGGCATTAACTTCATATCCACATCCATTATGTGAATGGGCCGGGGAAACTGTTTCTGTGACAAATTGGAGTGCAGGGTAGGTTGAACAGACTTGGTTCAATTTTAGGTAATGGTATACAATCATCTGTACAGCGATGTGCAGTGCATGGTGTAGTCCCTCATTTAAAGAAGTTTGAATGCATAAAGCCCTATAAGAAACACTGTGATAACTCAGTTTCTTCTTTTTAGGGAGAGCTGCAGTGCATGCAGTTTGCGCCTCCATTCCCTCCCTTCTTTTAATAACTCCAGTAGAGCTTCCCTCCATCTCTAATACTGCCTTGTCAGGGTTGCACTTTCAGTGTAGCTGCAGTTGGGAGGAGGATGGGGGGCACGTGAGAGATCCTCAGGCAGGAGGTCGACAGGCACATTGACATGTCTGTGATTATTCCATGGCAGACAGGATGGGTTTCTCTTCCATTGCACCACTGCGTGTGTATGACATAAGACAGTTTCAGTCTGAATGGGAAGATGAGTGGAGTCGGTACTTTGCTACGAGACACGTGGTACTTGGGCAGAGCAGCCTCCAGAATCTTAACTAACGCATCTGATCCTTGCTGTACAGCATGGCTGGTGTTGTGCTGTGAAAGGCTGCTTGTGGAAAACGCACTTGTTGGTAAATGTTCTTTGTGCTAATTGATCACCATGTTTGCAGACAGATGTGCTGACCTAAAGCTTCCCACTTGCAAATCCCTGAGATGGGCTAATTAACTTCTCCATCTTCATTTCCATGGCAAAAACCCACTTAACAGAGTTATGCAAAACAAGTGAAAGAAAACATTGGGCTATGAGGAGGAGGAGACCCAGGTTGCGTATAGTTAGTGTGTTAAGAAACAGCCACTGCTGTGTATCTTCCTTCAGTGGAAAGACACAAAATGTCCACCTTCAGTGGGTAGATGAGAGTATAATAGACAGTAAGGAATGATCAGAAAGTCAGGATTATGTTTTCCCTACCAGTTTTTAGGTTGTTATTTAATAGAATTGAAGCTCTTAATTCTTCAGTAGTAATGGCATTTTTTTTAAGTTTTTTTTGCCCTCAATAAGCCAACAGCAGTAGTTTTAACCTAGACTTAGCATGGGGTCTTGTCTGGGACAGATCTAGCAGACCTTAACCTTGGAAGTAGTTCCTCTGAAGCCGAACAAATCACTGTGGTGAGCAAATGGAGTAAATGCTCACCTGAACCCAGGGAGCTGTCGCGCCTTGCTTCCTGCAGGCACCCTCCAGTTGCTTGTTGCAGGCCATGCAGGCTCTGCACTTCACAGGGGTTGGATCGCATCTGCGCTCTGCAACTGTAAACAGTCAAGAAGTGTTGAATAAATGGCATTTCCTGTGCAAGTCTTAGCTAATATGTAAGACACTCTGTGGTAATGAAAAAAAACACATTGTCCTTTTGCCTTAATAGTATGCCATTCCTTGGGGTAGAAGAAATGCTTTTTTGGTAGAAGATATCAAAAGTTTTCTTGTTTTTCTACACAAACTAGGCCATAACTTTTGAACAGCATTGTGAGTTATAAAAGGCAGCTAATATGTGTTGACATGATGTGCTGTTCACAGACCTGTTGTGGGTGTTGCTCAAAAGTGTGCCCTGACACCCACCCTGTACTGGTTCTGTTTCTTTATCATACATGGTGTATTGTTGAAAGGGAATCCAGAGCCAGTCCCCTTTGGGGATCCCTCTGAAAGCTGCTTCTAAACAGAAAACCAGGAAGCTTCATCCTGTTTCTTAAGGCTTTTTGATAGGTACATTTTGGGAATCATTTTAATCACAGTGAGCACTGCCTGGCAGGGGGAGGTTTACTTTAGTTCTTTTAATTACATACAGTTCTGGCAATATTTGCTTCCATTCGTGTTAGATTGATGCCTGGTTTGACCTAGACAGTTCATAACTGTCATAACTTTCCAGTGTTACTGCCTTAGTGTAATGGTGTCCACTGGTTATTGTATGCTGTGCATCACCCTATTGATCACCATCGACTCATGTTTCTAATCCACAATAGGATGAGATGAAGTTGTTGTACATGGCGTCTGTCAGTATGGGGGTGCTAACACTGAGACCTGTCTTGCCATTTCTTTGACCATGGTGTTGATCCCACCACCTCGTGTGTTTAGATTATTGCTAAATTGCAGGATTTTGAAGCCACAGGAATACTGCTTAAAGAACTCTTCTCATAAAACAGCTCATTAATATGTGTGCTATTAAGGGGTTGCCAGAAGTTTTGTGGCCTGCCTTGCCTCCTTCACTCTTCACTCCTCTCCGCCATCAAAATGTCTGCAGGAAAGCGTGGGCAAAATTCATTCCCCTGTGGCTGTTTCAAACTACACAGTTCGGGCTCATCCTTTGATCCCTCCTCATGACTTTATTTCATTATCCCTTAAGTATAAGGAGGAAAGTTAATGACATCATAAAAACTAGAACTCTATAAAAGATGTTTCTGCTGATTTACTGCCAATGTACTAGCAGCATGTCATATAACTGCCCATTAAAGATGGTGAGTTGCTCTCCTGCCTGCAGCTTTCCTTATCACCAGCCCTTTTATTTATGACCAGATTATAGGGATTGGGTGTGCACAGTAAAACATAAAACTTATTTTTATCATGCATATAATTAACCCTTTAATTATAGAATTAAGCTGCATCCATCCTCCTTTTTTATTTAAAGAAGTATTATTAAATATTTCTGTTTGTCTTCGAAGAGCTTAATGTGTCACTGAGAGAATGCAGTTTGTGGTTTCTGGTTGTACCATGTCTGCCTTTTCCTTTCCAAGCGTTACCTAAAGAATTCCGAATCAGGGAAGAGGCCAACAGAGGTAATAGAAGCTTCCTTACTAAGATAAACAAAATCTGATTTTTCCAGTTCAAGGAAGTTGAGTCTGGTCTGTGGAAACCCTGATCATATTCCTTGCCTGTTTCTTAAACTTCCATCTCTTTATACATCCTTCTTCCAGTGCCTCAGCATACGTAGTCAGCTTGGTAAGTAATCCTTCAAGCCCCCATTTCCCATCATAGCATCCATCACCACTCTCACTGTGACAGCTGATTTATTTGGTTGTGCCACTTTAGGCTCTTGCTTTGTGCAGCAGAATGTGTGCTTCTCTAACACCCTTCCCACTGGACTCAGTGCCAGCTGTTTCAAAGAAAGCCTGTAATTTTGGCTACCAGTAATGATTTTGAATGCTAAACACCCCCTTCCTCCCACCTATAACTCTAGATACTTCAAGATAAGCTTCATATTCTGAAAGCAAGGCTTCTCTTCAAGTGGCTCAAGTTGTAGACAAGGCTGGGGGAAAGGTTGGATGTTCAAAGTGATACATTGCTCCTGAGAACCTTGGCCAATGAAGTTATTTGTTTAAAATTAATCATGCTCCCTGTAAATCAGGTATCTTCTGTTAATGCAATCATAAGGGTTTGTTTGCTGGATACTTTTTGTTTGCATTGGATCTTGGTCTTGGGAATGCACTGTGATCAACCTTATGCATTATTAAAAGCTGTATGTCTTTCAGTCTTTTACCCAGTTAGTTGTTCTGATTTCATTTTGCTGATCGTGAATTGCTGACAAAGAATAGGCATTCCTGAAGTGAAAAGCAAGAACAAAGCTTTCTGTTCATACAATCATACCCTGGCTTTATATTAATACCTGTGTAGTTCTTGAGAACATCTAAGAACAAATGTTCTTTAACAGCTGTTTTGCTGGGGTTTCCCTTGGCTGAGGTATCAGTTTAGGATTTCCATGTGCAGTGCTGATAGGCTGTCACAGGGAGACAATAGTGAGAGGGATGCTGTGCCAGCTACACGTTTGTCACTTGCCTCAACTAGGGAAAGCTCTCTGATGGTTTCAATTGTTTTGGGCTGGTTTCCTCCACCTCCTTGCAGGAAAGGGAGGGAAACGTGATGTATGATTGCATAAGCTTGTTTTTACTCGTGTGACTGATGGAATAGGAGAAGTTCCAAATGAGGAAGTCATAAAGAAAAATAATAAAGGAAGGAAGCAATGAATTAAAGTCCCAATGCTTTGTTGTATGGCTGTGATTTATAAAGAGGTATTTTTTTATTTCTTGCTGAAGGAATTCCATCTCTGCATAGAGTAAGATGAATAATAGTATTTAAAAATAAAGTATTGCTGTGTCCATCCTGGACCTTGGCTGCCTGTGATCAGCTCACATTCATTTTCTTCTGTGAGCCCATGGTTCTATTTACTATCCACTACATATTGCTAAGCAGACAATAGCACTGATGCTGGAAGTCCAGGCAATAGGCAGTAGTTTTATTTTTGGTATATCCCCATTTTGAGAGGAGTAACAAGTAGCAAGTACCACCCTGTTCTGAGGAAAAGGTATTTAGTGTAAAATACATTCTTAATTGCAGAACTGTTTTGGTTGATCTGATGGCTTCAAATGATGCGGTACAACGCTGTTGCCTCCAAGGCAAACCTTGCTGCTTGTCTAACTCTGTATTAGGTGGGTGTTCAAATTGAATGGAGACTTCCCAGGTCCCTGGATGTCTAATCCTGAGAATCAGAACTCGTCTAACAGGCAAGGGCGGCCTTTTCCATGAGCCTGTCCTTACATACTGGTTTCAAGGGTGATGGTATCTCAGCTCATTGGCTTAATAAGAAAAGGCCTTCTAAATCATGAAGGTTAGATATTCCTTGTATGTGTTGGACCAGGTATTCCAGGAGTCACCCTCCCCCTTGTCTTGGCTTCCAAAGATCTTGTGCTCATTGAAAGCTTAATTAATTAATGAGTAATCAGTTCTCAGCTCTAGGGTATCAATTTGAAGGAAAAATTGATTTTCAAACCCAAATGTCTTATACTTAGACCATTTATATTCTGAAACTCCAGTGCATGTCATTGTCCTATTTAGAAAAGGGTCCAACTTCACTCAAGGGCAGGCAGCCTGAGGAATAAATTAATTCTTACCCATCAGAGAGTGAGTATTACAGAGAAGCTTTGAATATCAGTGTGCTGGTGGGAAGGAAGTTTGTGATTCTCGTACCTGAATCAATTGGCCAAGTATTTAAAATGCACATTTCTTTGCTGCCAGACATTTACCTAGCATGAACATTAATAGGATGAGGGGGGGGAAAATTAGAGGTTCAACAATAATTCGAAGTTCTCTGTTTATAATGTGAGAAATCATCAATTAATTCCATACCTGGAATAAAACATGCCCTGAGGCCTACCATCTGCCCACATTTAAACTTGAAGATAATAGATTTGGAAGAGAAGTTTATAATTATTTGCTAGGTGGTTCTGATTAATTTACAAGGAAAATTGCTAATACCGATAGTGTATTACCCTGGGGCCAAGTGGAAATCACAGGACTGCAGAAAGGGATAACATGTAAATGATGGCTTCTGCATTATCTGTTAGGCTGATTGGACATTCTGATTATTTTTCTTAAGCCACTAATGGATGCATATAAGATTAGAGTGTGCTTTGGACAACATGACTATAATTCTCACCTAACAGGCTGTAGAAAATAGGAAGTAAGTATATCCCAGTGGCATTCTTAGAATTTAAAAATGCTAAAGCCTAGATTATGAAATTATTACAGATTTTCACCAGTGTGGCTGAGATCAGAATCTTGCCTTGTAGCACTGAAAAATACATCTGTGGAGTGATCTATACTGGAGGCCTTAGAAATTACCATGTAGGGAATGCACATGAGCAGTCTGCTCTGGCAAGTACCCATGTGCTTTACAGGTGTGCTGAAAAAGCCATTGTAGAGTCTTTCATTAAATACAAGTTGAAACGGACATTACTGGACTATAGCCCAATGGGTATGGAAGAAGAATTTATCTGGAATTTTGAAATATTTAGGTTTGGCTGCTATTTACCCATATTGGAGAACACTGTGAGCCTTCTGTGCACCATTACAGTTACAGCTGCATGATTAAAGGCTGACTTTTAAAAAGAGCGTGAATTCTGTGTTGCCAAGGTACAACTGGTAGAGCAAAAGGCATGTGTGATGTACGTAGTCCTGCAATAACAGAGAATAGTGTGGTGAGGCAGAAAACCCCTGTCTCCATGGCTGCTGGCCAGAGCCACTGCTCTCAGCTTTACTGCCTCTCCAGTCCCTTCTGCTCCTATGTGGTTTACTCAGTAGTAGCAGAAGCTGAATGGCAAAGGGTCCCTAAAGCGCTGTAGGTGGGGCTTTAGATTTGAGTAAAACTGCCTCATCCATTTAAAAGAGCAACAACCAGCCACGCAGCGTGTCCTTCCCTATGCCAGAGTTCTCCACTCGTGGGGATTTACAGAGAACATGTCTCCCTGCAGCTCTTTATCCCCTGTTATTTGTGTGCTTCCACCACCCATAAATCAGATAACAACACAGCACTCCATATGAAAACAAGGCAGAAACTTAAGCAAGTCATTACCACTGATTCTTTGCTTGGGGCAGAGGGCTGTGAGCAGTTGTCTCGCTGTTTCTTCTCTATGATCTTTGAGCTGGCTCATACTTAAATGCTGTAGGGATCATTAGCTGTAGATGTTACTAGTTGGTGCCTAACAACTGTATCTCATATATTGTTTCAGAGACTGTAAATTTTCACTTAATGGAAAAAATGTTGCATGTATGTGTAACAGAAGGTTTGAGGCTTTATGCTGATGCCAAGTAACTAGGTCCGAGGTTCACCTTCATGTGATAACTGAGCCATTTACTTCTCCTCTCCCTCTCTGAAAAGTGATGTAATTCAATACAGCCAGTGAGGCACCCATGTTTAGAGTGCAGGATGGCTGGACATCAGTCATGGAAATGGTTGCAAAACAATTCTGTTTTTCTCCAAATCTCCCTTTAAATGCAGTAATGAGACCTCTGCCCCATGGGAGGGTGAAATCAGGACTGCCACAAGGTGCACATTAGATAAACCTAATAGGTTTTGTGTTCGTTTACACAGAATGTTCTTGTATTCTGAAGTGCAACACCTTCATGACCTGCTTTTGGTAAATAACAGCTTTTGTGCAGCAGCTCCTGGCATGTTCAAGAGGAATAATAGTACCATGAGCAAAATTTTGCTGGATATAGAAATTATCAGCTTTGAAGGAACACAGTAAGACTTTAAGACCTTGGTGCTCTCTCAGATTGGCATCTTGTCCCATCCCATCATGATTATATGACATGCAAATGAAATAATAAACACATGCAGTGACTTCAGTTAAAATAAAAAATGTTTCTTTCAGCAATTTCCTTCCTAATTTTTGTTATGGTAAGTGATAATTGAAATTCTGATGTTATCCTGGAGGATTAAAGTGACTATTGTCTTAATATGAAATACAGGTCCTTGTGTGTCACTGAGACAATCTTGCATAGCTGGGATAGAGCTGGGAAGCAGAGCATGTTGGATCTGTATGCTCAGCAGCTCGTCTGCATAGCCTTGTGCCTGGCAACTTACACAGCATCTCCCTCAATTTCATCAGACCAAATAAGTTATGAGTCTTTAGCCCCTGACAGCCTGCTGCATTTTTAGCAGGGAGAGGTATCAGTCGTAACAGAGGAAACAACAGATTGGAATAGGTTCTTGTTTTCCTTCTCTGTTTCCCCATCTTGTGTTTTCTCTCTCATTGTTGAACTTTCCCTTACCTCATCCCTTCTGCTGAGAGCTCTCCTAGCTGCCACTCATCTTTAAATAGTCTTGATAACTTGCAGTATCAGTTTTGTGCTGGTGGATTGTTGCCATACGCCAATATAAGTTGTCAGTGATCATCTGAAGTCGTCAGCCAATCCACTCTTTGCAAGCCCTGCTGCTGTGTGAGCCAGGGAGCCTGCCCTGAAGCTACTGCCTTGCCCAGGATAAAGCTTTGCTTTTGGGGTGCCGGGGGCACAGGGACAGCTGTGCTGGTACCAGACTTTGCAGTGATACTGATAGGGATCTGGGCAAAAATCTGTTTCCATGATCAAGTGCCTAATTTAGGGCAGAGCTGGTGGAGCAGTGAGAGGAAGGGCCTGGAAGCATGCTCTAGGACATGGGGTTGTCCCCATGCTATGGGTCTGCAGCTCTCTGGGTTCCTTCTTGCCCTGCTCTCCACCTGTGGTTCAGGGGCATTTTGTCTGCCTGGGAGATGAGTCCTGGGAGGAGGCATCAGGTCTGCCTCATGCTGCAGGAGCTTTGGCAACAGGTTTGGTAATGATTTCCCCTGATTTAATTGTTCAGACAACTGTCTATTTACCATCAATATTTACAGCGCTTTTGTTGAAGCTAAACAGGCACATGCTCCTTGTCACTGTGTCAGGAAAGTTGCAAACACTTCATTCCCAACACTTCCTTTTATTGTCCACAAACTCCTGTGGAGAAACTGGAAAGGACTACCTGCCATCTGCATTGTCTTGCCTGGATCTGCTTAGTTACACTTCAGCCCCTCATTTTCAGAGAGTTTTATTTGAGCATAATGTTGTGGGTTTTTTCCCTCTGATTACTTTTTAATTAATGTCCCATAAATGTTTCAAACTTGGGAGAAAAGAGTTTTTTGATTTTTCTTTTACTGGTTAATTTTAATTATCCACACCACTGACTTCACTGAGTTAAACCACTGTAATCTTATGTGTTAAACTGACCTTTGGAACGACGGGGAAATTATTCCTGCTTTTTAGGAAGCAAAATGGCTGAAGTGCCACCCAAGTCAGGTATCCCTGCTCTGCTGTGTCCTGATGGGTGATGCCCTCCTTCTTCCCTCCTCTGCACTGACATGGAGGATTAAATATCCAAATTTAATTACATTAGTTTCGGCTTCTGTCTGTACTTTTTCACTGCTGTTCCATAGCTATGAGACTAAAACAGAGTGTTGACAGATACAAAAGGGGACATTGGAAGCAGTGTGGTGAGTTTGCTGTGTGATTATCGATGTTTACCATCCCGTGGCATCCACTGAAACATCTTCGCTTTAGCAAAACACTTCCAGCTTTTGAACTCAGGCATCTTAATGGAGAAAGCTTGTGTCTCAGTTATGTCTCACAGCATCAAATGTGAAAATACTCTAACTAGCAGGATGGTAACCCCCTGCCTATTGTTGTGAAATGCGCATTGTTGGCAACATTGCAAATGAAAACAGGAAAATATGGTATGAAGGAGCATTGTTTCAGCAACTTCAGTGCTCCTTCCGTTGGACTTGTTTAGATGTTGCCTGTGGATTTTGTTATTTTTAAGTTCCTATTGTTTTTAGTAATTATATTTATTGTGGCAGTGTGTAAGGGCTCCAGTTGCATTAAATGCCAAGCCCTGTGTTGTTCTGTTCAATTCAGCTTAACTTTAGCCACTGCTCTTCCTGTCACTTTTCAAACTGGCTGCCAAAGTCATTAACACCTTTTAATAATTGTTTGTGTAGGTGCTTATCATTACAGAAGTACCAGCAGCTACTTTCCTAGTGCCAGTGCAGATGGGGCACAGATGAGATGTTAAAATGACACTAATAACCTCTGGTCCGCACCAAATCTGTTTCAGAAGCGAAGGTGAGGAGCAGTGCTCACAGGCAGAGGGTTACAGTCCCATGAGCTGTCCTCTCCCTTGGTCACTCTGGGGCTTCACTGAGCCATGGGTGCTAATTTGAGCATCCTAGTTGAACTGGAGCAGGAGCTATCTCCCTGTTGCAAAGCTATGTGCTCTCACTAGTATCTGTTCCAGCTAAGTAGATTAACATGTTTTTTAAAGAGTGATGGTGGGAGCTCCTGTCTTCAGTAGACAAGTTTCGTCTTTTGAAGTAAAATAAAACCAGGAGCTGCAAATTGCCCATTAATCATGTAACAGGTCTGGTCTGAAGTGCTGCTGGGTCCTATGCCCTGAAATCCTTTATCAGGCAGGATAAGAAAATTAGACTTCCAAATTAATTTGACATTCAAAAATATATATAAACAGGCAAGGAAGTATGTCCAAATCAATCCTTGAGAAGTGTGTTTTGAGCTACAGAACATTTCTAGCCCTGCAGAATGACAGTTAAAACATTGCTGTTAAAGCAGCAAACGGAAATTTCACTTGCTTGTCAAAACAAGCAGCGCTTTCCTTCTAGGGAGTGTAAGATGCTGAACAATAGGCAGCACCTTTCAAAACGTCATCTTCATTATAGTCCGGTTTCTAGTGCAATCTTTTCCTCCACGAATAGTGTATTATTTCTCCATAACACTTTATAATAAGTGGGCATTAAATTAATGCTACATGACAGTGGAATTCCTGCAGAGTTTTATGTACTACCCAGGATCAGTGCCAAAGGAATTTGGTACGATTAAAAGGAGACAGTGGAAGGAGAGGGGTATTGATGGCTTAACTGCAGGTGCCTCAGCTAAGCCGAGAATAACTGGATTGTTTGAGGGTTGCAAGCTTGAGGGAGGGCTAAGAAAACACACAAGCCCAAGCCTGAACTTGAACCATAAACATGAGGCTCAGTTTGTTGGGGAAAATATTAATGTTCTTTGTTACTTTCTTGTGACTTTAATCATTAAAATCCCTTTGTCTTCGTGGTAAGCAGGATGCTCATGAATTTGGCTCCATGGATCAAAGCCATGGGAAGCTGTAGCTGAGGAGAATGTTTGGTCCTGTGTGTCACAAGCGGGACCCCGGCTGTCCCCGCCAGCCTGCCTCTCAGTTTGCTCCTGGACTCTGGTCCGCAGGGGCCTGGCTGGCTCCTTTCCTGAGGTCATCTGGGTAAAAGTGACACAGAAGGTGACTTCAGGTGACCTGCCCCATAGCACTGGGCCTTGTTCCCGCACTACCCCAGTGTGCCCATTCCTGCCCAGCATGTCAGGGCACAGCCTTGGCTGTGTGCTGCAGGAATGTCACCTGGGAAGGCTGCTGTGTAGCTCTCTGATTTTCATGCACTTTGAACTGAAAAAGGAGAAAATCATAGTTGTCTGATATCCATAGGACAATACCAGCTCCTTAAGAGACTTGTGATGAGGCTATGCCACATGCATAAAACCTTCACTGGCAAGAGATCTGCTTTCTTCCCCTTCCTCCTATCCAGGGTACTGAGTTGCAGCATCCTGGTGAAATGTATTTTTAAAAGGAAATAAGAACAAAGCGTGAAGAAGAAAGAGCAGCAACATTTGCAGTCTTCTTGAATGTGATGGAGTCCCTTGGGCTTTCTGGCTGGAGAGAACAAGAGGAAAAGCTTGTACTCATCGCTTCCATGCAAAGCTGAATTACAAGTAATGGAGAGTCCTGTCCCTCTCCATTCCAATTGCCCATCTCATTGTGCTGCCTCTGAAAGTACCAATTTTAACCCAAGTGGGGACTCAAGAGCAGCATATTTATGAAAAAATAGGTAGGTGTCTTTCTCATGAGTAATAGTAACAGCCAGTGGCAGTCAATAGGTGTTTTTCTTGTATGCTACAAAGCAGTAGCAGATAGTTAGCAGAGCAAGCACTCTGTATCATCATCCCTGTGGAGAACAGAAGTAGCAGACAGCTTTCTTCCTTCATGGCAGACAGCCTGTAAATGAAATCTCTTCTCTGAAGACATAGCAGAGGCCAGGCAGGAGAGGAAACCTAACCTGGAGTGTAAAAGCAGCATCCTGCTGCTGACTTCTTGGAGGACAACAAACAGTCAGAGGCAGCCTTTGACCAGCTCAGTTGGTGGTAGGTGCTGATGAATAATTGGGCAACAGGCAGTGAGTGCTGCTGTTTTGTGCCACCAAGACATATTTTGGCCTGAAGCAGAAGCCGTTTTCTCTCTGATGCAGCAAGAGCTGTGTGTTCAGTGAGCATCCTTATCTCCAGGCGCTGCAGTAACACTGGCCCTAGGGGAAGATGCAGGCCTCATCCTTTCCACTAAAGACAGCAAGAATTGAACAGTTCACTCCAGGAAAATGCAGCCCTGCTTGTCTAAAGAGGTGGTGATATCTATTCCCAAATCTGATTTATCCCCAGTGCTTGTAAGAGGAAACTGGCTTCAGTGTAGCCTGAGTGCAAGATGTGGGAGCACATAGATAATTGGTTCCCTGTTTGGCTGAGCTGTGACCTTCCAGAAAGGGTCTCTGCATTTGTGCAGCACTTGATAATAGTTCTCAAACTCAATCCCAAAATCTCACTACAGTTTGGAGTAATTGTAAAAATGAACTTCTTGAAAAATAAGTAAAGCTCATCCTTGTTAGCAAGTGCTACCTGAGGCTGTCAAGAAGCTGTGCTGTTAGTGTGTTCTGCTTCCACAAAGCTGTCTATATTGAGGAGGGTACAACATGCAACTCACAGCCTTGGCTGCTGTTTTCCACCTTTTCCTAAAAGAGCTGCAGCCTTCTTGTGAGCATCTGTTACCAAATCAGTCTACCCTGAACCCTTTATAAAGTCTTTTTAGGTAACTCCTCCTTCTCTCTCCTCTTTGATGTTCTGATTTTTGAAACACATCCAGCCAAGAAATACTACAAATAATTTAAATAGCGTAGAGCTTTTTCTTCTTGGTACTTTAAAGTTAACAGTGTCTGCCAGTGGTGTGCTCATGGCAAATAAATATCAAAAATAGGATAGCCTAAATGGATGTCTCAGAAAAGAAAGCAGAGATAGGCAGAGATACAAAGATAAGTACAAAGGAACATCATGAGCTAATTATTCTCAGTGCATTATCAGAAATGAATTGCACATGTCATGTACAGTTACCTTCCTATGAACCAGAAAGTATAGATTAGTAGCAGACGTATCTGCTAGGTCTTGATGGTCCGTTGGGCTGATCAATAACATCAAGTCCTATCTTCCTTTTCTCTAGATTAAACTAAACTACCTTGCAGTTTGGAGGCCCCTGAGCTGGTGGGAGAGCAGGGCAGGCTCTGGGCCAGCCGCCGCAGAGACCTCGAAACACTTTCTGTGACAAGCTTGCCTGAGTTCTGTAGCAAAGTATTACTGTACAAATAGGAACGGCAGGAACCGCAACAAACATTACTTGAAAGGGTTTGGATCAGCAGGGTTTGTTTGTTTTTTTTTTTAACCAAATGGTGATAAATGCAACATATTGTGAAGGAAAAACTAGTAGTATCTAATACATACCTGCCAGGAGATATTTGCTGTATAATCTCATAAGAAGACAGTATCCTTCTGTTTAGGGTTGCAAGAAAAGTTCCTTCTTCCCAATATTTTCCTTAGAAAGAACCTTTGCCTTTCATGCTAAATTATAATTCTGTTTCATGCTGAAGTCTGAGCTATGTCTATGGAGTTTTCCATGCCTTCCTCCCTCCCTGCATCTCTGAGCTGTGTGCCTCTTCTTTGCCCACAGCCCATGTTACTATCAGAGAAGGTGTTATTCACAGCTTCGATGTCTCTTCCATCCAAATGCAGGTGCTTTTCATGCTGGTAGTTGATTTTCTTTCCTTGTATCCACTCTTTTTCTGACATTCCTGTCCTAGCTTCCATCTTTTCAGCCTAGGCTTTCTAGAAGGATGCTTTCATAACATACAATGCTGAATTGGGATAGACGATGTATGGGTTCAGTTTCAATTAACTTTTGTGGTCTAGATCCACAAGGCACTGAGCTGATAAATCCCCACTGGTTATACTTACTTGTCCACCCATAAAAGGGGTTGAATTTTCCTGCTTGAAAAGGTGACATGTGATAAATTCCTTGTAGGTACTAAAGACTTCTGAGGAAGGGAATTATGAAAAGAGAAATACAGGTGAGCTATGGAATAGGGTGGACCTGGGAATCCGAGGTATATGTTGTGTTTCTAGCTTTGCTGCTAACTCTGCTAAGATGACTTGGTGACCAGATTTTGTAAAACTAAGGTTCTGAGCTTTATAAAGTGATGTCTGGGAATTAGGCTGTGATGAACTTCCTATCTGTTCCTAGTGTCATTAATGCTAAAGTGATACAGCTTATTTTACTTGTATAGCTACTAATTTGATGCACAAATTGCATTTCTACATAGTAAATCTGATCCTGGTTTGTTAATTCTTCTTCTACCCCAATAGGAAATACACGTGAAGTAAATGAAGAGCACAGTTTCTCCCCATTGCCTCATTCTGGGCTGTGCTTTCTGGTCTGTGATTTGGGAAGCAAGGGTCAGGATGGTTCGTTGCCTCTCTCAGTCTTTTTTCCATGTGTATTTATGGTTTCTTCCTCCAATTCTGCTTGAATTTAAAAAACCAATGGGGCAGACCTTTAGCAGGAGTAAATTGTCATAGCTCCATTGATTTCAACCGAGTATGTCAGCTTTCCCAGTGAAAAATCTGTCCTGTAAGCTGAAATGATTAACTTACAAAAACATTTGATTATCACTTTTGTAGTTTTCTCTTGTTTTAATCTACTGTGACAGTCTTTAGAAGGATGATGGCTCGTGATTGAATTATCTTTTTTGTCCTTTTTTCTGAATTTTGTAAGTTTTTTGTTCCCTTAAAGAGAGATCTCTTTCTCTGCGTTGGGAGTATTTGTTTCGCAGTGAGGATGCTTTGCAAATGCTGGTGGGGTCCGAGCTTCACGGGACTTTAATTGGACCTTCTCCTTTATAGTTACCACTTTAAACCTCTGTCCATGAATGACTGGGTATGATTTGTACTGCACTTGCACATTATCTGCCGGTATTGCACAGTGATGGGGGAATGCTTGTGAGTTTGAGGGAATGCTTGCGAGTTTGAGGGCATAGTGCAATAGACCGGATCAGCAGCTGGGATAAATGGGCAGCATTGTCTCTATTTCACACCACTTAGAAATCTGGATCAACCTATAAAAATGATTGCAAAAGAATTTTGATGTACATAATCCCACCTCTGTGCCAAAAGCATTTGGGCTGATTTATTGAAGACTATGACAAAGCACTGTGTAATGGTGGTGAGTGTGATGTCAGAGAAGGTTCTGTCTCCTGTTGTACTGTGCCATGTGCAGCTCCAGCCATTTCCTTCCAGATTTGAGTTTGAGTCAGGAATGACAAAGATAAATTAGGTAATTTTATGCTTGTATTTCTTCTAAACAAGGGGGAAAATACTTTACCTGTGCTTAGTGCTTGCAGAAATTAGTTATTCTGGTTTTGTGCAATACCTTTCCCTACACTGGGTGACACAGGGCGTTTGTTATTTGCCATTTGACCTGGGTTTTATAGAACGTACTTAAATGCAGTTTAATTTCATCAAGATTTATTCACAGTAAATTTCCAATTATTTCTCATGTCTTAATGGCTTCATCCAGAAAGCTTGAAGCTTTTCCCCAGCACATCATCAGATGTTCTTTAGCACTAGAAAATTAGTTAGAAAGTAATTTTCTTAATTTGGTTTCTTGCAACCAAATAAATGAAAATCCATCTCCAGCTGAAGCTGCGGGATTTAGGGTTTTCCTTTATTAAAGAGAAATGATAAACTGTAAAGTAGGGATGTGGCTGGGGACAAATATTAACTACTAAAAGGCTTATCTGCCATAATATCTTAGAGATGCTTTGGCAACTGGCGATTCCCCATTGACATTTTTTTATGTGTTTTGCTTGCAGCAGGAAACAGGACAGCTCTTGTGTATCCTAAAGAAAAAATGGAAGATCTGTTAAATACCATCTCTTCTGCATGACTCGTGACATGCTGGAATAAAACCAGCAAGGACCCTGATTTAATATAAGTTTGACACCAATTCAGGGAAGCATTTAAGCATTTGCTTAAGTACATTCTTGTTCAGCAAAGCAGTTATAACATTCTTAGCTCCAGGCACTTGCTTTAAGTCCTGTTAATTTTAATGAAATTTAAACATGTGTCTAACTTTAAATAGATGTTTAGCAGCTTGGTGGTGTGCTGTGTTTTAGATATGTGACACTGGTGTTCTTCTTTTTCTCGTGAAAAGAAACAATAATTCCCCATGGATCTGATCACTAAAAGGTATTGAGACGTGCTGTGACCGACTGCAGATAGAGGGAGCAAAATGACACACTGCAGGTGTGTCAGAAGCTGAAGTGGAATTTCTGAAATTCCAAGCTCCTCCAAAGCCTTGGGTGTCTTTGATCCTGTCTGAGCAAGGTTCAGGTTTGAAGTCTAAGGTTCTCTCCTGTGTATTCCCAGTGCAAACCCTGTTCCTGTGGAATAAGGTCCTGTCACTTTGCTCCGTCATCTCTTTGTCAAGTTTTCCATGTTTTGTTGATGGGCAGTATTATGTAAGCTGACCTAAAGCCATTGCCATAAGCACAGATGATAATCAGGGCACCCAGCGGCCAACATTAACCATGCCAGCTCCCTGTCTTCTGCAAAGAAACACATAAAATGTGATAATGAGTAAATGAAGTGTGAAGGCTTTCCTTCCTCTGATTTATGTGCAGAAGTGTTTCTAATTTTCCTGATGTTATCTCCCTTTACAGGATATAATTACCTGATTTACTTGATTGCCTTCTGGGAATTTTTTTTATAAATTGACTTAAAATTGTTTATACTGTCGCAAACTGATAATTTCATAAAGTGCCTGCTAATCTGCTTGAGTTGTTTGTTGTATTTTAGTTTGTATTTTTCCTCTTTGCCCTTCATTACTTCCATTTGTAATTGTTGTGGGAAGTTAATATCATGCATTGGAGTAAACTGAAAGTAGAATGGCTTGTCAAGACTTTCCGTGTTGTTGTCTCAACATATTACGAAGAATAGACTGCCTTCATAGAATCATAGAATAGTTTGGGTTGGAAAGGACCTTAAGCTCATCCAGTTCCAACCCCCCTGCCATGGGCAGGG
>JAOEHY010031772.1:0-62753 GCA_025447955.1 Psilopsiagon aurifrons | reverse complement strand
ATGTTGAGGACACCAGAACTGCACACAATACTCCAAGTGAGGTCTCACAAGAGCAGAGTAGAGGGGCAGGGTCACCTCTCTTCCTTCACTTCATCAAACAAAATGAAGGCTTTAGCTTCAAACATGCATGGCAGCACCTCAAGAGGTCTTCAGAAAAGGTCTCCATGTGAAATGTAGTGCATAAGATCCCTTGTATCATTAGTTCAGTTATATTCAAGCATAGGTTGGTGAGAAGTCCTCTGACTTCATCTGTTTAAAACTCCTAAGACCTGAAGTCTGGAACTGAGCAATAAAGCATGTTTCCACTGTCCTCAAAGACACTGAGGAAGGGAACTTCAGGAGCAACTTTTGGGCTTCCTTGAAGGTCATGACTAGACAACTATGCTAGGCTTTTGTATTTCCAGTCGTTACATGGGCACAGGTAGTGGTTTGTCCTTGGAAATATTTAAAGCTGTACTGGGGAACAAACAAATGAGCATGTTGAAAAGCATCAAGTATTTGGTTTGTATTTTACATAGCTAAATGACTTGTAGATATAATGCTTGTGGGTGACTCAAAGTTCTCTATATTTTCAGAGAGGAAAGCCATTTCTGGAGATACACTATGTGCACTTTATTCCACTGCCGAGAGTTCTGTGTTCCTCTTCTATTGTAGTGATGCTGCCTCCCTGGTACTGTGTCAGATTGGTCATTTGGACCACTATTTTGTTGCATCCTGGCTAACACCTGTTCTGGGTGGTTTTACCTCTTCACCTCTCACACTATATCTCTGGCTCTCATTTTCATATTACCCTGGTGTGAACACACATGCGCTAAAGAGATGCCAGAAATAAAGATGCTTTTAACTACCTCAAGGCCAAGCTTAACGTGAAGATTTGGTGGTATTTTAGTAGCTCATAGTGTTTTTATTTTGGGTTTGTGACTTCAGATGTATTACAGTTAGAGAAGAGCTAACAACTGCTTTGTGTTGCTAAAGAGAGGGATAATTATGATTTTATTTAACAGCACCTCTAACTTGCTGCTCTATCTTATTACCATAAAGTGAGCACTAAGTGAAGTGAAGAAGCCTCTTCACTATTCCACTCGCTGTGTTTATTGCTCCTGTGCACATCTCCCCCTGCCAGAGAAGCCTTTCGGTTGATAGCTTGCATTTGTTCAATGATACTTTACCTCCAGCACTCCCAAAATGGCATCTGTTGCCCGGAAGCCACATGCTCCTCCTGTATAGGCAATTGTGTGATCTGTAAATAGCTATTAGACTGGCATGGCCTAAATTAACTGCAAATTGACAACTCAATTGTAAAACAAAAAATGACCTAGTAATTAACAGGATATTTCCATAAAGGCATAATCACCATTTAGCAGGGCGCTATTTGTACTTCCCTTTATTATAATAAACCCTTACTCCTTTTTTATCCTCTTCTGCCATGGAAAATATTATTGTTCCAATCTTCATCGAATTTTCAAGCTGACTTTAGAAAAACAAATGGAGATGAGTAGTCAGTCTGTGTCCTCCCCTTCCCTCTCCTGTAGGGAAGAGATGAGCTTGTACTGATCATTCTTCCCTTGGCAGGGGTTTGGTTTCTTTGTTTTGACTTGGTGATAGCATCTTAACTCTGCTCCTCAAAGTTAAAGGCCTTTCTCCTTTTGTCACTTACAATCAGTGGTGTGTTTGGCTCTCCTGGCAGCTATTCCCCACCCCCTCGTCCCTTCTCCTCCTCCAGCCCAGGGAAATAACAGCACTGATGAGCTCTTATCTTTTTGTCACACTCCTGCCAGCAGAGGAGACAAATTGATTTATGTATGTGGCATCCTACTCCTGATAGTGCCATAATTTACCACTAAATATTGCTTTGACACAATAGTTTTGTAACAAATACATAATGCATATTGCTCTCTTTTCCCTCCACCTCAATCGGTTTTTGAATTAATGGAGTGAGACTCCCTCAATTCAGAGGAATCTCATGTCCAACGCCTGCATGGAGCCTCACAGAATACCAATCTGCTGCCTCTCCTCTTTCTCTGCTTAGTGTCACCTTGAAATGAAGCTGGCTCCCCCATTAGGTTTTTTCCCCTTCCTTGCACTGTCAAATGAGATGGTTCTTCACTCCTTCACAAGGAGCGATGCTTTACTCAAAAAGGCCTGACTTGATTTATTAGATAAAGAAATAAATTGTGTAAAAGGCTGGAAGGCTTTGCGTGTCCTTGCACCGAGCTGAAGTGCTACATGGGAGCTTGCAATCGGTGGTTTCATTAAAGTGGAGCAACACACTTGGAAATGCAAAATCCTTATTGAATAAAAAGGACAGGCTCACTCTGTCTGGCTTGATTGATAGACTGTTTCTGCCTCCATCCTCACTGCCACAGAAGAACATATCCCACAAAGGGAATTCTGCATTCTCAGTAATTATTCGGGCAAGTGATTCAGCACCGATTTTTTTTTTCAACTATACCATCCACAATGTTTATACTACTAAAATCATCGTCATGTTTGCTCATCTCCTGGTTTAAGAACAAAGCAGCAAAAGCAAAGGTGAAATTGGGAAGTGGAGGGCTTGGAGGCTTTTCAGGATATGTGGTATGAAATGCAGGATTAAGCTGGAAATGAGACAAACTGGTTGACAGGCAGGATGGGTATGATGACTTCGTCTCTGTTTCTCTTTAGTCCTTTTGCTGGTGTACATCAGACTCAGTACAGTTTTTCTCAGTTAACTTTCTGGGCACTGAGATTTCTTTTTCTGTATGATTCTGTAAATACTCCGTTGTGCAAAGGGAGACTGTGCCTTCATGACAACATTGAAATCATTCTGCATTTGTATGAACAGCGGTTTGCTAAGGCTAATAGAAAACAGGTAGTTTTGCCCTTCCGGAGCGGTCTGTAAGCTGCCATGATTCCCAAAGCCTTAGCATTTTTCTTGCCTGTTTTCTGTGTTGCTCCTTTGTCTCTTTCTTATTTACCATTTCTTCTTTACCAGCCAGGGGTAGAGAGCCTTGAGGTATGGACAAAAAGCTTGAGGAGCAGCTGCTTACCACTGGTAACACAGGACAAGCTTGGCAGGGGCTGAAATGTCATATTTAAAGCCAGGCATTTTGCTCTTGATTCCTGAATTCAGGTGTGCTACCCTACCTCCCTCATCCCTTCTTGCAGTTCAGAGCAGCCCTGCACCTGCTTTGTGGCAATTACCTTACACTTATATGCTACTAATAATGATGCTTGCTCCCTGCAGGCCTCATATTAATTTTCAGTCAAGCTCCACTATTGAAAGAGGGGAACTTCTGAAATGATTATAGGTTGTAAACTCTATCTGGCAAATTATTACATATTTCTAGCACAGTTTCAGTTGTCAGAGATACTTCTCAGCCTGCATGCTTACAAACAGTCCTATCAATTATGTTTCTTTTGACGTCTGAGTGGAACTACTGTCAGCTTGCTTTGCAGTGGTTTCTCTCTGCTTTTGCAGCTTGCTTGTGTAACCAAGTAAGAGACTCTCAGGGGAGTCTGAATCCTAAAGCACTGATAAATGAAAAGTTCTGTTTTGTATCATATTTTATTTTCTAGCTGTGAGAGAGGTTATTTACAGGCAGGTCAGATTTGAATTTCAAATGATTGTGGAAGATAGAGACGGAAGAGACAGCTTGTCTCAGTTCATCCTCTTGCAGATAACTGTGATGTGCCCTACCGTGCATGTGCAGCATTAATATTTCCCCTTTTTAGGTGCCTACATTGTTAAGTGTTTTGTTAGCTGTAGTTTTTCTCAGTACTGTTTTAATGACAACATACTTGCACCCTGCCATTGCATTCTTGCATGGCTATTGCTCTCAGGGCCTTCTTGTTCAATGCGTTCTGTCATAACTCATGAGCAGATTGCTTTAGTTCCCTAATTATTTTTTGCTGTTTGATTCTCTCCAGTTGAGTAACATCACTGTAATTCAGAAAGGTCTGTTGCTGACCATGGTCTTCAAGCAGTGTCAGAGCTGTTAGACACAGAATGATGGATCTTCCTCCTCTGTGTCATGTAGTGCTGGTCATATAACATGGTGATACATCATTGCTGTAAGTTTTTTAAATTACTGTATTGAACTGAAAACATATGACCCAACCAGCTAGCCTTAACTAGCACTGATATTAATACTTGTGATTTGGAAACAGAAGACAGCAATATTGCAGCAGTACATGTAGATGTCAACTTGTTTGTTCTGGATGAGCAAAGGAACAGAATTCTGCGAGGCTACTGTATGGGTATGCTGAGAATGTGATAGTGAATATAAACCCCTTGATATTTTAACCAGCCTTTACTGCTGCCCATTTCATGGTTTTGCTGTCTTATGTCTTTTCAGGAAGGTCTATTGCAGCATCTTTGGTTAGTACCATTTTATTACTTGACCTCATGAATTGTCATGTTGTCAGATGCTCGTACATTTTGGGAGGGAGGCTATTAGATGCAATTCCTTCAGCAAACTCAAGAGCTGGTAATCTGTCATTACATATGGCCAAGAAAATTCATTAGCTGAGCCCAATGGCATTTCTAGGTGTGGAATATTAATATTTCTTTCAACTCTCTCATTTATGCAATGCAGAAAGCAATGCTGCTGGTGATTATGTGCAATATTTAACAAAACAAGACTGTCCAGTACTGGATTATTGCAGTTTCCTTAAGTCTCTGTTCTTGAAAATCATAGCATCGATTTACTATAAACATTGCTTAAGCAACCAACAGTGAGCCAGCTCCTTCCATTCCTCTCTTGTCTGAGAAATACCTTCTTAAATTGCTCAGTAAAATTGTAGCATTTAGGGAGAGGGAAATAGCTCACAGTCATCAACATTATCTCTTCAATCTAAAGAATACCAGTGTCTTATCACTCAGGCAGTTGTTGAGCAATTCATTTCTCTGCCTCTATGCAAGAGGAAACAAAACAGCTGGGTGCCTATGAGAAACATTCATTATAATGCCAGAGTAATTAAGAGGTTCTCTTAAATGACAACTTTGCTGAGCTTTCAGATGTTCCTAAAGTAGGATGCCTGCTAAGGTTGCAATGTGGAGGCTACATTATTGCCAGTCAGTTAATTACTGTCCTACAAATCATTAAAGTTTAAAACAGGAGCAGTGCTGGTTGCTGCTAGTTTCGTGTGTGTTTGGAAGTACAACATCATGGAAGAGAGCAGCAGTGAAGGCAGCGAGCGTTTCTTGCACTGGGGGGGGGGGGGGTTGGTAGCGTCTATGCTCCTCACAAAACAAAAGATAAACCTCTTGCTTTAAATCCTGTATTTGTATCTTCTCCTCCAGTTCCATTTCAAGCATTTCATGTCTCGGACCTATTATCAAGATTGGATTTTACCACAAGTTAAAGAGGCAAAGTTAGAAATTATCAAGCAAGTGGTTCTGATTCGCAGGATTACTGCATCTGACTGCAAGTAATCCCCAGTGAAGCTTTTAGTCGAGCTTGTCAACTAGATCCTTAGTTGTCCCCAGAAGGGTAATATGGATGACATTTACCTTTGACTTTAGAGTTAAGGATACATGCATACACCAGTCTGCTTTCTCCAGTTGTATCACTTTTTGCTGCTGAGGAGCAGCCTAGAAGATGTTTTCCTACCCACATGGTTGTGCTGATGTTGTGTAAAGCTGTAGTCCTGATCAAAGAATCTGAATTCTAATTGGCATCATTTAAAATGAATAGCTTTCTGAAAGCAGCCTTTCCCATTTCTCACAGCAAAGGTCCCTCCTTTACTGCAGGTAAGGTAAATCAGCTGGTTCCTTGCCAAATTGTCCAGAATTTGGTACACGTCAGGAAGCTACCAAGCCTTTAAAGTCTGGAAAAACAACAGCTAAAGTATTTGTGCTGTAGTTCATGGCCACCTTAATATTTCCAATCAGGGGTACTGACAGTTCAAGTACAGTGCAGCCAAGTGCACTGTCTAATAAGGTTGTATAATTTTGATATAACAGCCTAGCTCTGTTGTACTATTAAAGCTTTAAAATATTAATGCTCGTTAATGGTGTCACTCAGCCATTTTATATGATTAGTTTTAAGTCTCTCTTGGGTAGGCAAGAAGGGGAATTTTTAATGAAATGTTCCCTGCTCATCTGACCTGCTGTATTACTGCATGAATGCCATTTTTATGAGGCAGGTTTATGACGTTCATTACTCTGCTCCTTGAGCCACTTCATGGCTGCTGTAATTTTTAAAGAAGAGATAAAAATAAGTCAGTTCTTTCTTTGCAGTCAAGAAGCTCTGCATTCTAGCTTTGACCTTTAAGCTGTCATGCATGGATTAATCACATTTCAGCTGGAGATTGTTTTAGGCTTAATACTAGCAGTAGACTGATTAGCTTACTTGCCTTACTGGCGACTTCTTAAGGAGGTTTGTCAATGATTTAGACAATAAAAAGACATATTCCAAATAGTTCTCTGTTTCTAACCTGCCAGCTTTGTGTATGTATGTGCGTTCACGCATGTATACTTGCACGTCAGATCTACGTGCTAATGCATATATTTTTTATGTAGGTACATGCTGATTTATTAGCATAGAAGATAGGGAGTTGAGCAGCACTGATACAGCAACCGAAATTCCTGACTCCCACTTCAGAGCTGTAACTAAAAGAAGCCTTTACTTTGGGAAGGAGAAAGAAACTTTAAGAGAAGAAAAAATTACCCCAGAACCTCAGTTCTTGTATAGCTGTTTCCAGATGAAATGGTATCGTGGTTTTATCTGCTGTACATGGGATCAGAAGTTTAACTGCAGCCAGCAGTTTGGTACAGAAATTTGGCAGAACAGTAGCACGGAGCTGCTGCTGTTATTAGCAGCAGCATAAGGTTTATGACCTTTGATAAGCAAATCTGGTGGGAACACTTCATTGGAGTGCCCAGGACTGGCAAACCCAGGGCATTTCATGATTCAGTAATCATTTAAAGAAAATTCTTGAAGCAGGAAAAGAAATAAAGTGATGCCTTGGTCAAAACTGCAGAGTGGGAGAGGGATCTCTGCTGTTGGAAAGCAAAGACTTAAGGAAAGCCTTGAATATGCTAAGTGACAAATGTAAAAGTCTGAGAAGTCGTTAACTTGTAACAGAAGGGTTGTTTTCTTTTTGCTGTCAGAACATTCATGTAAGCACTGGAAAGAACACTCACTTCCTAAACCAGATGTTTCGAGGACAAATGTGAGACATCACATTGTGAAATCTTCACTTACGTAGTGAGAGCTGTGGTGTTACACCATGAGTGAAGTTTTTAGCCGGTAGGTCAGGTTTGCGTGTATTTTCTTGGTGAAAAGATCCTGCACCTCAGTGTAATGTAGCTCTTTATTAGCTGACTGGGTAAAGACCACGATTTGAGTCATCAACAACTCTTGGGAAGGGACAAGAAGGATCAAGTCACGTAGTGACCCTCCTGCTGCCACTGTGCAAAGCATCAGAGAGCAGCTGGTAGGACCATAGTGAGTGTTCATGTGGAGAAATACAGAAATGAGAATGACAGAAGAGAGACACAAAGCTCAGTCTGGGTCCCCTGCACAGAAGAGCCGCACAACCCCCCTGCGATGTGCTGTAGTGTGAAATAAATAGAGACCATCTCTTGTCAACCTGCATATAACAGGCTCCCTTTTATTGGGGTTTCAGGGTGATAAAATAGATCATGGCAGGAGAGTCAAAGTGGTTGCTGCATTCAGCTTGAAGAACCCAGTGATTAAAATAAAGCTGCCTAATACATATTATGTAGATATACTTTGCTGTTTGATACTTGTGTAGCAATGAAAGGTGAAGATATTTTATTCCATCGTCTAAAATGTCTATTTGCAAATGGCTGGATGTGCCTTCTCTGTGATGCCACTGCATTTGTGTGACCTTCTGTGAGCTCCTTCCCCCCAGAGCCCCGCTGCCTCCCTCATATTGTAGTGATTTGGGTGGGGTGAGAGTGAAGAAATACTACTGCAGTACAGTACCTGTATTTAAGAACCTGAGTTTTCATTTGTGACAGCAATTTGAGTAACATTACAGTGTATTATTGCAGTACATGGTATTACTTAACGAAATACAAGGCTCTAACATACGCTACTTTAGAGTCCTGGTTGAGAAACAAACCTATTAGGCATGCATACATCTGCTTTTACTAAAGTGTCAGGTGCTAACCGTGCTGCTCCTCTTCCATTCACCTTTTTAATATAGTTATCTGTTTCAAGAGAGCATCTTTTTAATATAGTTATCTGTTTCAAGAGAGCATCTTTTTAATATAGTTATCTGTTTCAAGAGAGCATACTTTGGAGAATGGATTATATACTGGGCATTCTTAGTAAGACATGATACAAGAGCAATTCATTTACTCCTCCCCTAAGTTTCACGTGAGCTGAAGGAAATTTCTGCCAGTGCTGCTTTTGTGGAAGAAAACAAAACTCCTTGGTGCTGGGAAGTGGTCTCGGGCATCCTGGTTTCTTACTCACCTGTATAGGTAATGAGACAGATCATGTTACAGATATTGCCACATCACTTGGATTCAAAGGAGGGATGGTAGAGATCAGTCCTGTTTCATGGACAAATTGAGTTGTTTTTACATATGGCCCATTATTGTGAAAGATAGGGTTAAAATAAGAACCCTGAAATTCCCTTCCCTTGTCCCCTTTCCCCTGAGGAGCATGTTCAGTGCAACAGGGACGGCCTTGGTGCTGCTGAGGATGAGGCCAGAAATGTGATACTTCTCCACTCTGAGCACAGACTGTCCTTCCTGTCTTCATCCTTCGATGATAATGTTTAACCACATCAGCTCCTGCATTTGCAGCATTGCTGGCTTCATCCTCACCCTTTTTTTTTCTTTTTTCTTTTTCTTTTTTTCCCCTAAAAATGATGGTGCAATGATTTCCTCTCAAAGTCAGCAGCTGTAGCTTTGTCCTTTTCTCACTTTACCTACCATTGAATCTCAGTAAAAAGCTTCCTCAGGAAAGGTTAGGGAAGAGGTGAGGTACCCAGACAATCTTTTATTGGACAAACTGCTCTAGCTGGAGAAAATAGACAAGCCCTTCCGCAGGTCTGGAGCAGAAGTGTCAGACTTCACGCTGAGTGCAGCTTGAAAACAGGTAAATGGGATGAGCTTATTGTGTTCTTCAAGCACCTCTAGTCTTAGCTAGAAATAGAAAATATGGGGAAGCAAAAGCAAATCCAGCTTAATTCATCCTGTTGAGGCTCACAATGTGGCATGTTTTTCTCTTGCTGGGTAGTTATATGTTCTTGGAAGACATTGGATATTTCAAACACTAGGAAAAACATGTGCCATGTTGTTCAAAACTCTCAACTCAGCCTCAGTCTGTGAGGGATCAGCTCTTCATGAAAACAGAGTAATTATCTTAGCATGGACAGGGAGGTGCATACTGTGAAGTGACCCAGGAAGTACCTGCTCTGTATGCTGAAATACCTGTTTTCCCACAAAAATGCCTTTCAACAGCATTCTTCCCTGGCCGTAATGGCTTTTTCCTCCCTATATTAGTGGTGTGGGATCTGTACCGGAGAACTAAACCTGGTGCAGGTAGCACTGCGTTACAATGCGCTTCAAGGTGTATAGTTGGATGCATAACATAATATCAATTTAATGGAGCTACAAAATCAATAAATAAAGTTGGACATGCAAACTAGTCAAACAGCCCTTTGTGCATACACAGTCTTTATCTACGCATTCACTTCTGTGTTTCCTCAATTGCAAACGTAAAATCTTGGTGGTGTGACCTCAGGCAGGTACCTACCATCTGTGCCTGTTACCTCCTATGCAAATGCTGACTGTATTTCCAAAATGCTTTTTGATTCTCATTGGGAGCTTTGCAAAGACAACTTTCTAACAATTAATTACTTTATGTGACCTACATGCTTTTATTTGTACACTGTGATCTTATCATGGTATGAAGGCTCCTAAATACCTTGCAGCACATTGGATTCCATCTGCAGGCACCAGAAAAGCAATGTGTGTCTGTTGTGTTGTGCATGACCCTCCCAAGGGAGTTAGGCACTGCGGGTTTTTACAATATCATAGACAACACAAGAAAAGAAAGGTAGTCCTGCAGCAGCAAAATACGGTTTAGTATTACAAGTGCTGCGTTGCAGTCCCTCCCTTGCCTGAGTCCTGGTGTTGGGACCCTCCCTCCTCAAATGAGTTGCATGTATGTGTATCTTACTCTTACATATGTTTGTAAAATGATTCTAAAGACAGACTTTGTTCTGTTACTTCCCACTTTCTAAACAGTGCCTATCGCCCCCTTCCTCCAATGAAATAATCCTGGAAGCCAGGCTAATTGTGATGGCCTTACCATCGAGCTGTATATCATACAGCTGTCTCTGAGACAGCTATAAATTCCAGCATTTATGTACCCTGAGCTTCCAAGTATCTTCAACTTTTATTGAAAAAGACAACATTAAATTACAGAATCTGAGTAGATCTCCTCCTCTCCTCCCGTCTGGCATGAGGCTGCCCTGCATTTCCATGTTGTATGCTGTGGGCAAAGCTTTCACAGACTTTTGATGAATTCAAAGTTAGTCTCCTGAGGTTACATTTTCTTCCATGATACTGAGTGTTTATCAACATGTGGGACCTTCACTTACATCTACCCTTTTGTAGCCCTCATAAATGCATCATATCAGTACCTTACTCTGAAGGACTGGTGGGAAGCGTAGTGTTCTCCTGCAGTTGATGAGTTCTTATGCTAAGGCACAAAAGCAGGGGTGTTGTCGTTGTCGTGCCGGCACCTATCAGCACACTGCTAATTAACTCGACGTTATTTATACCCCACTTCTTGAAGTCTGGAACACAACCCTTCCGTTTTAATTTGAACTCTAATCTTGAAGCTGAAAGTTAAACCCGAAACATTGCATTTGCATGGAGATATCTGCTAGGAAACAATTTGGACAACAATTAAGATATGGGAGGCGGGGGGAGGGGAATTCCTCATGTGGTATGTCTTTAAGGGAGCACTAGAAGATAATGTTTTTCAAACTTACAGTAATGTTCTAGGTACTCTGTAGCTGAGACAGCAAAGACATGTGGCAAGCAGCTAGGGTTCATCTTCATCAGTGTTTTACTGATGGCTGTACCACTGTTGTCTTTAATGGCTTTTCTGCTCTGGCCGAGCATTGTTTGTTTTGGAATAAAAAGAACTTAATGTCCATTTTGCACTGTCTAGAAAGAAATCAGCCTCTACATACCACATGGCTGGAAAACTGCGTTCATGCTTCCACCGGTTATCATTCACTGAGGGCTCCTTGTAGCCAGGGCCTCTGTGTACTGTAAATCTTTACACCAGTTAGAGCCAGCCAGCACTAACTGTGAACTGAACTGAACTGGAGGTGGACACCAGTGCTACCTGGTTATCTAGCCTGGTCATGCTTGTTGAGTGACTTCTTCCTTCCACAGCCATGGGCTTCTGATAGTTAAGGAGCTGTCTGCTAGAGCCGCTTGCATTCTCACAATGTTAAATTGTTCTCTATTTCAATTGTATTGCTAAATCATATAAAGCTTAGTAACTAGTGACCTTGTTAAGGTGGATGTTTGCTGCACATCAGCTGCATGTACAAGTAGAGGGTACCCGTCATAAATGTGTCTTATTTTGTAATGTGAAATTCTGGACTGCATGTACAGGTAAAGAAGTCTCTGTAGCTGCTTATTAGTAACTATCATCATTCCATATCCAGCGTTCTCTCTAAGCATTATAACATTATTATATTTCACTACTTAGAAAAGTGGATGGCAGAGGAGTCAGAAAATCATCCTGATCTTCTACAATTGTATTTTAAAACTAAGAATTACAAGTTGAAGTGCATCTGTAGCTTATGTTACTGTTCTCCTATCATGTATGCCAAAGATGGATCTTTTATTTAAAGGGGTTACAGACAGGTTAACTAACTTCTGACTTAGTAAAAACCCATATTTCTCTTGAAAGTTCTATATTCTAAATCTGATTCAATTGTTCTAAATTTGGAGGAAGCTGTGTTCTGTTTTCCCTTTAGAGCTCTCCCATATGCTAATGCTCATTTTATATCATAAATATGCAGTGACAGCACTCGTGGGTTTTCTCTTTTTTCACACCATACATTATGTTACATGTTTGAGAGCAGAATTCATCATTTACACTCTTGAGTGGAAGGATGCTCAGTGCCATGCACAAGCTGCTTGGGTTTGTCCCTGTCAGATACTGGTGGCAAATGCCTTTGCGGGATGGAGGGAAAGGCTGTGTCTGTGCTGATCTTGGAGGTTCTACTTTATTTCTAGTTTATGTTTTCTGGCTACATTTTAAATGTACTTCAGTGATTGCATATTCTCCATTTAAAAAGTGCGGGAGACAGGGCACGGGGACAAGGTCACACCAGGAGGCAGGGAGAAGGAGAAGTGGGGATGGCCAGTCTGCGCAGTTTGCTGCAGCTTCTGTTTTATTTCCAGTAGAAGCTGCAGGTTTTCCTTCCAAAGCACTTGTTTAATTACAGCTTCAGGAACATAAAGCCTGTTATTATTTTAACGGAAGGAGCTGAGACTGAAATAAAACTGAGCTGGGCCCATGTCTTTTCCTGGCAACTTGTAATTTCATGGATGGAAAAAACACCTGTTCAGTGGGGAATCCTTATCATTATGCTTTAGATTTCCCCATTAATTTATTTTACAGTCTTTAAGCACATATACAGATGGAAAGCAATCACATTTAAGGCCTCTCATCACTCTCTCCCTAGAAATTATGGTGGGGATGTCACTTCTTCATTAATTTACTGCAGGCAGGCTCAGGATTTACTTGTGCAGTGAGTGCTCATTCGGAGACATGGGGGATATTGGGAGTATGCTGTCCAGTGCATGGGGACAAGTGATCTCCACCCATGGGAGTAGGTCACCTGCAGCTGGGGGACTAACAGTGCCCTTGGGGCTTGGTCTTCAACTAGAACCACCTACCCAGCAGTTATAAAATCTGGGCTTTTGGTGAAACAGTAAAAACAATTAAAGTCAAAAAGGGACCTTTGTGTCCTTGTAGGCTGAATTAAGCAGCATTTGGTTCTGTAGGTGGCTGCCTCTAGATCCAAGCCCCAGCGCAGGTTTGGGACGCAGTGTTCCCCATTGCTTGCAGTAGCAGGCAGGCGGTGTAAGCCACAGCAGGAAGGTGAGGTGTGCCCCTGTAGCCGCAGAGTGTGCAACTTGGAGGGAAACAAGGAATTCCTGGAGCGAGCAGTTGGAGTCGCAGCCATTAGGCTGGATTTGAATGAAAGCAGCACATCTTTGGAGTGCTGAAAACAGTTTTTGCTTCTTTGGTCTTTATTCTGTCAAGGAATACATAGTTATATTTTTATGCTGTAAAAGTAGAATAAGGTGTGACTATTGAACTGCAAGACCAGAGGACAGCGTCTGGAGATGAAGGCTGCACCTAGTTTGGCTTGGACTGATTAGCTTATATTACAAATCACAGAATGAGAGAAGGTGATGATGGGGTGTCCCAAGCTTGGGGAACTGCTCACGGTGTACAGAGATTTCGACTTTCACCAACCAGCCCAAATCAGTTTCAGTTAAAAATTGTAGGTAGCTGATGGCTGGCGAGCTCTCAGTCCAGAATGGACTGGATGATGGCATGCTGTGTTCCTGCCGTTGGTGACAGGTGTTATCCAGACACCTCTGCAGTGGGGCTGGCCCCATGGATGCTGGTCTCTGATCTTACTCTGAAGCCTGCATGCAGCTTTGTTTCAGCCAGAGTGAGGACAGCAAGGAGCAGCTGTGGTAGTCCCAAGCTAGCTAGCACAAACATGACCCCATGGCAATAAGGGAGCAGGAACCTGCTGTGGTGTGTAGGGAATTTTGTGACACTTCTCAAAGTTACGGAACTAGGAACTTTAAGGTACTGCATGGACAGCAGGTCATGGTGCTGTTGCGCCAGTGGTATCCTGCTTTAAGCAGGGTTTGGTAAGGCAGAGGATGGTGCTCGTTGTATGATAAACTGAAGAACTGCTATTCTAGCCATGTACTGTTAATAAACATGTCTAAAACTCGAAACAAAAGAGTATCAATGCTACCTGATGGTCATTTGCTTAAAATCCCTAACAAGGAGAAGACCAATCTCTTGTGGGAGGAAAGCAGGGAGGCTTCTCTTATTTCATCCTCCCCTCCGTCATTCGTCTTTTAATAAAGAAAATCACTTTTCTTTGTCACCATTTTAATGATTCCCAGAGTGCTTCACAGCACAGACATAAATCTGGAAATCAGCTCTCAGAAAGAATGAGAGATTTCTCTTCTCTAAATCACAAAAGTATGCTGAGCTCTTTGTAAATCCCCACAACAATGTAATTGCGGTTCTCCCATCATTATGTGGAATGTTTTTGGTGGCTTGTTTACAAGCTAAATAAATAGCAGTGCAAAACATCTGGAACCACAGTGTGTCTTAAAAGGCTGCTTTTAGCAGGGCTTAGAAGATCAGTTATTACTGGTCTTAAGTCTTTCTGATCTGATTGGGATATATTAATAAACTGTATTGAAACATTTGCCTGAAATATGATTAATGCTCTTAATTATTCATAGTGAGAGTTAGAATGATGAGTGCTTTAGGAAAAAAAATGCATTGATCTTTCTGTGTATTAAAAAAAGCAAAAACCCACACAAACCCAAGGCATAAATTGCTTGTGCCTGAATGGTTCTGCTGTCCGGTTGATGTTAACTACCTACAAGTAACAGGGGTTGGGGTGGCAGCAGGAGCGTGATGGCATAGGAACGTTTGTCAAAGTTGTACGAGGTGCCTAAGCCCATAAACTCTCGGGGTTCCAGTGGTTTTGTGTCACAGGCTTTGTACTGTGGAGCAGTGGTGGGGTTTAACCCTGCAAATACATTCATGAAGAAGAGAAACCAGTCTGTTGAAACTCAACAGATAGTAAATAGTAATGATAGGCTGTGAAGGCAGCTTAGTTTCTCCTGGAGTCTTGGCTGCAGCGTCTTCACTAACCTCAGTACACCCATCAGCTCGCAGTACTTGAATGTTTCTCAGTTACACCCTTCAGTATCGATGTCAAACTTTGCAGTTATGGTTTTGAACCAGTTTTGAACCCAGTGTTTCATGTCCCCTTACATTTCTGCAAGCCTAGCAAAGCAATCCCATTTCAACAAACTTTTTAAGCCAGATGGGAGAGCACATAAGTAGGTAAACATTTTCCTTTGTTCCAGGAGGAACATGCTACTTTTTCTACAGCCTGTGATTCACTCTATTACCTTTGTATGGCCCTCTGTGTTACCTGCTGTTGGGTGAGCATTATGGATTGGTAGGAGATAGGGCGCCTGTGCTCTAGCTCAGCTGGAGACCAGGGAGCTCTGAGTATATCAAAACAATTATCATTTGAGTCCTGCAACATCCAACATAAGTTTTAGTTCCAGCAGTCATGTAAGGACTTAGTAAATCAACATGAAATGTATGGTACTTACTGTACTGGTAAATCATGTTGCCTGGGTCATTGCCCACATTAGCCTAACACAGTAGGTCTTGTGATTTGTATGGGTTGTCAGTGCAGGGCTGTGTCTGGTACAGGTCTGTGTGTTGTTTTCAGACCAAAAAGAAATTGTGACTAGGCTGTTCCAGAGCAAAAATTCTCCCCTGTGTTTTAGGAATTCATCTAAAATGGCTGTTGAAACCCAGAGGCAAACAGGGATGGGAAAGTACATGAGGACACTATGGAAAACTTTGCAAAGGTGAGAGCACAGATGTGCTGAGGTAGATCACTGCTCTGCCAACAAAGAGCAGGCGGTGGCTGATCCTGTTAAGACAAAGGAGGGACTAGATGGTCCCATTTGAAGCTGTAGTGCTGTGAACACTGCAGGGTGATGAAGTCCTTCCCAAATAATAATCCCAGTTTAACCAGTAGAAAGCCAAAGTTGGGTGGCAGGGCCTGGAGGCTGCTACTTCTCACTGAGCATTTGCCTCATTTTACTCATTTCCTGGGGCTTCAGGAAGCACCTGGGATTCCCAACAGAGTTTGGACAGCTCTCTATTCCTCTTTTATTCCCAATGAGATTTTTGTCATGGCAGCTGTTTGGAGGTTTCTTTTTCCCGAATACCCAAGGGAATAATGGGCTCTGAGAGCAAGTGCTGCAACAGCCAGGAACCTTTGAAACGAAAGCCCAGCTTTCAGAAGGCTTTGTATAACTGTGGGCCATTTGCTGGGTTACCAAAGTGTTGAGAGAGGGGAAAATTGGCAGATTCCTGTCCTTGTCACATGCAGTGAAAAAGGATTGACCCAGAAACCTCAAGTACTTTTCCCTGTCAGGTATTTGGGTGTTGCCTACTTATGGCCCTGTGAAAAAAAACCAAACTGAATAAAACCAAACCAGTTTAGATTAATATGTGATTAAAACAAGCTTTTCTAGGCTTAGCACTAGTTCTTGTGCTGGTTATTGAATACAATGGAAATTGCACTGTAAATTTTACATGCAACATTGAGAAAATAGTACTAACAGTATGTTTGATGGTCTTCTACACTGCAATTAACGGGGAAGGATTGCTTTGGGGAAGGGTTTTCCCTTTTAAATACAACATTTCAGGATGGAATAAGACTTTGTTTACTAGGCTGGTATTGAAATGATTACTTTTAAAGCGTGACTTGAGCAATCATGATTGCCTCCTGCAATGAAGGGGGAGAGAATGAAATTCCCATTTCTAGCAGAGGAAAGTCTCTTTTCTTGTGTCGCTTGAAGGATCTGTCGTGCTCGGCCGCATTAATTGAGTCCTACTGATTCCAAGAGTTTTACTTTTTAAAGTTAAGAAGAGCTGCACCAGTTGTAAGTTTTATGAGGAAAAATCTGTTACAGAATAGGCCTAAAAGGGGAAAGAAAACATGTCTGTCCAGGCTGGCCAACTGGCACAGGCCTCCATAGTAGTAAAATGGGTAATTTTCAGCCACATGGGCCAGGGAAGATCCAGAACTGGGCTTTTTTCCTTCCTTTTTTCAGAAGACTTTGGAGACTTCTAAAATAAGCCGGGGTTGAGGCCAAGAAAATAGCCACTTGAAAATGATTTCCATGCGCGGTTGGGGGTATGTCACACTGGGGTTTACTGGAGCTCTGTGCAAAGCCTGTGCACTTGTCAAAAAAACCAACCAGAAACCAGGGGGGACGGACCTACCTTGTCCCCTCTTTCTTCAAACCACCCCTTCTTTCATGCGCCTTCCCAAATCCGTCATAAAAGGTATCCCAAGGTGGTTGTTAGTGAGCTCCCCTCATGAGAGGTGATTAAAGCCAGATGAGACAGCCCCGAAACACAGTCCCTTTGTTAGAGAAAACAAAGGCCTTGGTAATTGGATTCACATTGAGTGAGGCACTTAAAACAGCAAAGTAACAAGAAAAATCTGCCGGGTTATGTCATAACTGCCGGGGTGGGTGTTTTGTTATTTTAAAAGAGCATGACCGTCTCATTTTTTTACTAGCTTAGTCTGGTATATTGAAGTGGAAGATTAAAAAAAACATAATATCCCCAATTGCAACATATTTTATCCAACTGACAGAGTTAGGGATGCAGAAAGCAATGGGATAGGAAGCAGGTCACCGTGCTGTTGAAGAGCTATAAAGGAAGGAGCTATTTTTATCTGTTTGCCAATGTTGCGACGCCTTGTGTAGGATATAGCCTCCTTGAGGCTTTGGTGGGGGCAAAGAGTCAGTCCCAGCATATCAGTCATCTTTAAACCTCATTTGTTTGTCTCATGTGTAAACTATCCAGCTTCCAGTTGGCCTGTAGAGTCATTTTCCATAGCTCAGGAGCAGGCATGTACAGATGGGAACTAGTTGTCATCATCTTCTGCTGTGTTTGGGGAAAAAACTAATAAATACCAAATTGAAGGGAGATCTGAGCTGTCTTAGGGAGTTCCTGCAGAAGTGCCTGTCTTCCAGACCTTTTATCATGGGTTTTGCTCAAAGCCCTGGTGGTACGAGGAGCAGCTGAATGTGCCAGGTTATCAGGTCTCCACAGAAACAGGTTGGTGTTACTTGCAGAGGTGCTAGTGAGATCTTGCAGGAAGGATGTGAAGTGGCTTTCAAGAATTGCTGTTCACTGTGTCATGGCAAACAATTTTAGATTTAATATGCAAATGTCTGCCAAAGAAAAGTATCTGGTTTGGCAAAGACTGATTTATTCCATCGTAGGCTCCAGAGTAAAAATAAAAACAACTACAGAAAAAACTCTGCTCAGAAGATCCCTGTGCCTATAAAAGATCAGTCTACAGAAGAGTTAGCAGAGTGTTGAAAAATGTCGTGGCTTGTTTTCCATTGAAACTTGGCTGGCAATCTTGGACAGAAAACCCAGGATCACAGAGCCTGACACCCGCAAAGCTCAGCACTTTTCAGCTCAGATTAAAGCACTTGTAGTCTGCTTTCTTGTAGCAAAGGTGTGATAGACGCAGCTCCTGGGAAGAATGAACATTTGGTTACCAGGTCAGTCATTAGGTATGGGGTAATGCTAATTCCTCACTTCAGAGATGGTGGAGATCTTCTTTATTAAAATTTTTCAAAGCCCTCTGGGGATTAAGACGCCGAATTTCCATTAGGGTTAAGGCTCCAGATCCTGCTGGCAGCTTTGTGAAAACACAGCTTTCCTGTCTCACAGTTAATGTTCCTCTAGTTTGGAGGTTTTCATGTGGATCTCAACATCCCCAGCAGCAGTTGTAGCTCTTGAGCCAGGGAGGAGAGGTTCCGCGTGAAGCAGCATCAGGTTTAGTGAATATAGTCAAATTCATTCCCTTTATCAGGCCACCAAGATGATGGATAGCTGAGTGATAGGGTTTTTTCTTTTTTTCCCTTTTTTCTTTAGGTGAGGTTACTGTCCCTTGAAGTAGCTCAGTGAGCTGCAGCTTGCATGCTTCACAAAGTGTCTGCCTTTCTCTTAGCAGCATGGTCACTTGTCTGAGCTCTTGCTGCTTCTCTGTCATTACTGTTCAGCCCTGTGTTCTTCTGGAGGTCTGTCAGCGGCAGCCTTTTCCTGTGCTGGGCTCTCTTGGTTCCCATTCAACCTCTGGGTTTAGGTTGCCAGGAAAAGAGAAGATACCTTTGTGAGGCTAAAGAGTTCCCACTTCATTCTTCACTTAGATGAGAAAGGATTTAATTCTTCTCTCCTTGTCCTTGCTGACCCTGAGGATGGAGAGGGAAACCTGCCAAAGCTGCTGTTTGCATGAGTTGTTCCAGGATTTAGAGCCAAAAGTCATGTCTCATTTCTGTAAGGCACTCATGCTCTGTTGGTAATCTCTGAACTGTTTCTTCGGGGATGAACAAACTTTGGTCACTGAGTGTGAACTGAAAAAAACAAATAGTGGGCTGGTGCTGATTTTGCAGGAGCTGTGACCAGAGGCTGGTGTATTCCACCAGGGTGGAAAGGCATTTCCCTCCTGCACATGTTGTCACATCTCTGCTCTTAATCCAGTACAAATGTAATTTCCCAAGACACTTCGGGGAGAACAATTGTGAATACAAGCCTTAAGTCCTAACTGAGCCCTTGTATCTTCGGTCTTGATAGGGTTGGGTTG
This sequence comes from Psilopsiagon aurifrons, assembly GCA_025447955.1. Classification (NCBI taxonomy): domain Eukaryota; kingdom Metazoa; phylum Chordata; class Aves; order Psittaciformes; family Psittacidae; genus Psilopsiagon; species Psilopsiagon aurifrons. Next base: position 43,274 of record JAOEHY010031772.1, on the reverse strand, counting down.
ACATAAATGAAGCCTAACCTGTAAATCAGTTTGAGCATTACTCAAAATCGGCAGGGGACAGCAGTTGAAAGGCACTTCTACGGTTGCAAATGATGGAGTTGCAGAAACTTATGAATTTGGGGAGCATCCAGGGGAGAGCAGGGAGATCGATGGACTCAGCTGAGACAGATGGAAGAGCAGAACCAAGTGCCAGAGCCTTTGGACAGTCTTCCCAGCCCTATCCCCTGTGGTTCAGGTGTACCAGGCAACCTCTCAGCATGGTGAAAGTGGAGAAGACGTAACAGATGTCCGTACCAGACCCGATTAGAAATAACAATAGCAGGACAATAAGCAGTTCAGCATCTAGAATTGATCTGGAGAGGAGGGAGTCACAGCAGTTCTCACTGCTGCAAACCCATTCCACATTTGTCTCCAGTTGGGCTTATCGCTTACAGAAACCTGAACTGCCTGTAATGCACCAGATGTGCAAAAAGAGCAGCCGTTCCTCTTGCTATCATAGGCAGCCACACTTACAACAACAGCGACTTGTGCTTTGATTGCTTGTCTAAAACTAAAATTCAATTATGCAGTGCAGGCAGGCTTTGCTGTGACACAGAGGGTTAGAAATTAATGTTAACACTGTTTCTGGTTAAGACTTTTTGTGTTGATAAATAATTCATAAGGCAGTTAGCTCTTTGAGTCTGACAACACAAGAATATATTAATACAGTAGACTCAGCTAAAGGTCAGCCCTGAACAGTGAAGCATCTGAGCCATCTTTTATTCATTTTCTGACACAGACTCATTAATTATTACCACATTTGAAGGTCTGCACGGGAAAAGTGCTAATGAGAAAAAGGATATTGGGTTTGATATCTGACGCTCACTCTTTGAAATGACTTTAGATTAAAAAAAAGAGAGAGCAGAGAGAACAATACAAAACAGGCCAGGTAAGACCTTTGCTTTAATAAAACTTAAAATTAAAAAATGAAAGACTAAAGATAGAGTTGGGAGACATTCAATCAAAACACAGACACTGCTGGGCTGCAAGTTTGAGTGGCTGGTGGGTGATGAAGTTTCTAAGAAAGCATTAATATAGACATGATTAAAAGATGGCCCTCTCTAGGGGAGATGTAGTTGCTTTGAATCTTGTTTGTTGCCTTCAGGTTTGTTTTCCACATATTTCATCTTGGCTGACCATTTACCTTCCTGCCCCATTTATGATCTCCAAACGAGTATTGCTCTGGCTTTGTGCCATTGTTGTCTGATGTTTTTCTGTACCTTTTCCATGCCATGTTGATTTTTAAATACCTTGCAAAACCGACCTTGATATGCTCAACCGTGCAGCAATCTACCCTTAAAAGGAGATTGTTTTCTACTTCAGCCTAGTTTCCTAAGAAAACCAGATTTATACAGTCATGTGTCCTTGTGCTTCCCCCATTCTAATCATTTTGTTAAGCCCATCAAGCTAGTTGGTCATTTGATGGAACAATAAACATCTCAAACCCAGTAAATTCTTGCAGTGTTTGGGGGGGGGGGAAGAAAAGAGCTCATCTTCAGTATTCCCAGGAGGCAAAATGTTGGAGCTTAAGCTTATGCCTTATTAGGTATCAGAGGATTTGCGCAAGAGGGAACTCGAGGCACAGGCCTAAGGCAACAGGGCCTCATTAGCAACTCTGCTTGGGGAAGTGTCTGTAAGGTACAGGGCACAAGCAGAACTCTCTTTATCCCTAAGACAGATGAGAGCGTCTCACGGTTTTGAATTCATTAACACAGGTTTGTCTGTTTATTAACGAATGTGCAGGAACCAGATCTTCTGTGACTGCTATAAATCAGTTCAGTTCATGGGATTCAGTGGGACTGTGATGATGCCAGCTCGAGGGTTTGATGTGTGGATGCAACTTGGAAAAATATACACTTCCAGCTCCTGGACTTCCCGATAATGGCTTATCTTTAACATTGGGTTAAAGTCAGGCCAACAATATACCCAGTAATCTTGACTGCTTACTGCAGGTTTCTGTGGAGTTACTCGGGAAATAAAACAGGCTTGTAGAGCTGCACTGCTTATGTTATTTTGGTCTGTGAAACATTCCTTATTTACATAGTGCAGCCTGTGTTTTGGAGTGATACTATGCCTGTGAAAGAGATGAGCTAAGGTTTTTTTTGTGCTCTAGTAGGTACATGGAAACCTGTATTGTGGGGACAGAAATAAAAGAGCTATATGACCTATCTGTTTTCAGCTTCAGTTAGTCTTGCTCAGAAAAAATACATTTTCTTTAACAAAGATGAAATAGATATTTTAAAAAAAAAAGCTTTTCTCCGCAATCAAAATGGTATTAAAAGAGACACCCACTATTGATGTGAAAATTGAACCGCATTGAAATACAGTTACAATATCATGGGTTTGATGTACTCATTGAGGAGAAGAGAGCACAGGAGTCGAGTCTAAAACTCTGCCCTTCGCTTTCATGCCACTGTGTCTTGGTACTGCTCAATGTGTATGAGGGGAGAGCCCACTTCTAACACTGGACCATAATTTAGGGATATCATGCTTTGCCACAGGTAATCCCATCTGCCTAAAGGAGTTTGCAAAAACTTCTTGTCTCTTCACAGCAAAACCTTCGTGGCCTGATTGCAAACCTAAAACTTCCAGCACAATTGTCACCTGCTGCAGAGCACCTTAGACTCCTGCAAATAAGTACATGTATTTGTTGAAAAGGAATGGAAAAAGATTTCTTCCTAAATTAGGGCAAAACTTAAAAGTTTAAAGGTAAATGTCACTCACCTTGATTAAAAGTCACCTTATATTTCAAGAAGGCTTTAAAATACAGAGGCCAACTTCTTTTCACCTCCTGGGCAACAGCTGCTGGTAAAGTGTGAGAGCACTTCCTTTTGGCAGGCCTTGGCTGAGTAAAATGGCAAACTCTATCCACTAAAGCAGTGAATGATGTTCCAAGGCTGTGAAAATATTAGCATGTAATGTAACATCTCTGGAAATGTAATGTTTGCTACAGCTGTGTATAAATTTGTTTAATGGGTCTCTAACTCACCATCAGACTCATAAAGGCAGCCACTGTACAGGCTATTAGGCTGCAGTAACTTAATTGCTCGTTAATTGGGTAATTAGTGCTTTGTTTTGCTTTAAAGCCTAAACACTCATAAAAAGTGAATTAGCTGAGTAAACAAGAATGGAATGTTCATACTATGCTGTCCCAGATATTGCACATAATTAATCAACCTTTTATTATCATTCCTTTTTTCCCCCCTCCTCCTCAGGTGACTGCCTCAGGTAGGCTGGGTAAACATCCCAGCTCAAACCCCAAGGAAAGCATCCTGAGTACATCTCATTAAGCTGGGGCTGGTTCCTGTATTCCAGAGTCAAAGGTGGTTTGTGTACAGCCCTAGCACCGCTCTTTGCCCCCAGAAGTAGAGGTTCATGGGCAGCCCAAGAGGCCAGGACCTGGTGGAGCCAAGTGGCTCTTAGGTGGGAAGTTGCACAAGAAAGGACTAATTTTCCTCTTCCCGTTTCCCAGCGTACGTGGTGTTCAGTTCCATAGCACAGACTAATCTACCAGAAATGTAAATGAAAACCTAGCAGCCTGGAAAACTGGTTTATTTAACCAAGATGTGCATTAACATGAAACTGTTGCTGTACTACTTCAGGTATTTGGGCAAGAGATGGGCCTGCAAATGAATGCACTTGGCAGCAAATGTTCCTCCCAGCTTTAACACAGGTAGTTAAACTGAATATTGGAAGAGGGAAAAGTTAATGGAAAGCCTGTTTGCACCCAACTATAGGAGGCTTCATTTGCACCCCCAGACAGAATTACAGCCCCCTCATCTCTGCCAGGGGCACACAGGGTCTTGAATGCTGGAAGGATTGCAATTGCTTGCACTGCTTAAGCAGTGAGTATCCTTAATTGGGATTACAGCCTTTGCTCTGAGGAGCAGTTGCAGCAGTGCTGTAGGTGCTTCATGCTGCTCTTTCTTACATTGCTGGGTCTGACTGTTTAATGATGTCTTAATTGGCTTTGAGAACTCCTCCAGAGGGGGAGAGCTGGAAAGAAAAGAATGTGTATTTTTTAATATTTATTCTTGCTTTAGAGAAAAAAGGAGGGAAGCTGACGTAGAATACTACTCTTGTAGTATAGTATTGCATGTAGGATTGTACATGTAAAGGACATTCTTATTGCAATATAAAGTGATAGAAGTTAATGCTGGATTTCCATGTTGAAGGGAGGTTAAGTATTTGCTGGTAGAAGCTAATGTCATAGTTGCCTGAGCATGCACTGAGTATGGCTAAAGGATTTGGCTCACAAATTGAGCACAAAATGAAATGAAAGCGAGTCCTAGTAACTTTTATATTTGGCTCTTGTGGTCAGATGTTGATACTAAATATAAGCAGAACTTCACTGTAAAAATTAGACCTCCTTTATTGTAGAGCAGTTGAGGTTTTACGAAGAATGGAAACAATCCACGGAGTCTTTTTCCTAAGGAGCTGATAAAGGGAACAGCTGTGAAGTTTGACGCATAGAAAGTTTAAGTTAGAAATCTTTGATCTGGATGAATACTTATAAAGTTAAGCACTTCTTTCATGCAGCACGTTTTCCAGATTCAGCACTGTCTATGGTTGCTTTCTTGTCTGTGCTCTGTACCATCGTCAGCTAACGAAGGGCTAAATGGCCTGTGAAGGAGAGCACCAGGCTCTTCCCTTCAACATTGTAAGTTGGCTGCGGATGGCCTCCTGGGAGCAGAGTTTCTTTGAGACCTGGCTTGGTGCGTGCTTTCATTTAAAACCCACTTGTCAATAACGTGCAAAATTTTGCCATGTAGACAGTGCTGTGTTATAAAAGATTAGAGTGTGGTAATGGTTAGCTGGTGGCGTGACTGTTCAAAATGTCAGTTGGATATGGTCATTTCATTCACGAGTGCAGCTCAAATAAAAGGAAGGCCTGGCCAGGTGTAGGAACTCGTGTGCCTGGAGTTACATTAGTGCCATGAATCCTGTGTTGATCATCTCTTACAGACCTGGCCTTGCTTGTAGTCAGTAATTAAGCAATAAATACTACTCTTTTGTTGACTGCAGTAAGCCCACTAGACCATCACTTACTTGTTTTGCTTCTTGAGGCATTCGGCCATACAAAACCTATAAAAACTCAGGAAAGAAACAGGCTGCTGGTATGAAAAGAGTTAGAGGAAAACTGAATGAGGGATCATAATGAAAAAATAGAAGCTATTTGAAATACCTTGTCTCTCTGATGCACTTCTATTATCTGTGCTGCAAAATTCCCTGCAAAAATGCTGAGTTAAAAAAAGGTGTGTATTTTTTTTCCATGTAATCTTACACACTTACCTTTCTTTTTAACAAGCATTCCAGGTGAGTTGGGGGGATTGCAGAAAATGTGTTCAATAATTTGTACTATTCATGAAGTCTCAGGTTTATTTTTCCCTTTTGCAGAGGTTTTTCCAGCCTACAATGTAATGTTGGCTCCTCCAAAACTATACTGGAATTTCTGAACTTGGCTGAAGGTTTAAATGCCTGGAATTAACAAATCTCAACCTTTTTATATGAACAGGTATTAAGCTATGTGTAAAATATGTATTTCTACCAAATAGCAATTTATCATCTATTAATATGCAGGCTGCAGTGTCTGGCACTTGCTGCACTGAGTAGACGGCAGGTTTTCCATTTACCACTGCTTGCCTCTGCACTTGAAATACACACGTCCATGTTCATCCCAAACAGGGTGTGGATTTGCAAAGCAGACTGCTGCTGAAGTGAGGCAAACTTGATTTATTGTTTCACAGTTGTGTAGGTTCTGCTTGTGTTTTGGAAACTTCACTTGCTTGGTAGCTACTGAGAAGGAGATGGGGAAAGGAGGAGGCAACCTGGTAAGCACCAGTGAGTTATGCACTTTCTGTCTCTCTTGATGTGATAGTCTATTAGTAGCAGTCAGCATCCAAATTGGAGGTCCTCCAGTGAAGACGATCTTTGCAACTGAAGCTTCTTGAATGTTTTGCCTTTGATAAAGCACACAATATACACACTCATACACATATCTAACCAAATGAAAAGTAGGTTTACCCATTTGCTTAACCCATTTCAGTGGGTTTAACTCACTGTCCAAATGAAAAATCCTCTCACTTTTGCTCAGGAGCTTTGTTTCTACTGCATTTTCTCTGGTTTTCAGGATTATGTTTTTCCATTTTCATTTGTGAATCACCTTCCTTGAAAGCACAGTACATAGTGGGAAAAGCCCTTTATTGGCTGCCATGTGTTCCTTACCAAAATTGAGCTTAAGGAAGAAAGTGAGCACTGATAGAGCTGATGGAAGTTGTTACCTGGAAGCTGGCACTGACTTCTAGCTGTAACAGGGATCAGTGAAGTTTCTGGCAGGCTTGTTATTAGATGTGGCCACCTAGTAATGGAAGCAGAGAGGTTGCAGTGGAGTGTAGCTTTACTGTGGGAGAGCCATTGTTGGTGAATCACCCAGATGTCAGATGAATGATGGGTTGGGATTCTTGTTCTTAGGCATCCTCCCCTCAAGCCTTTGGACCAAACCAAGGAAACCAGAAGACAAGCATGCAGACATTTCTTCTGCTGTGATGGAGTGGTTTTCAGCTTGATATTATCATCATTATTATTGCTAATATAATAATAAGGGTGACAGTCTTGTCCTGGTGAGGATACAGCCCTCTGCAGTGAGTCCCACCCTTGGAAGGATGTGATGTTGTCTGGAAGCTGCCTCAACCTCTGTGTCAAAGGGAGTTTTCAGAAGTACTGTAGGCGATGATAAAGGCTGGTGGGGAAGATCCAGGTGATAAATAGTGAGAAAATTTCACATACAAACCCCAGCAAATCTGAAAACAGAGCCGCAGCAACAGACATATTTATGTATTACATATTGAAACATACAAGCGTGGCATGCTTTGTAAAATGCTGGATGGCCAGCTCTCCTGAGGTGGGGTTTACATTCTATTAAATTGTTGTGGGCTGCAATCTGTTACAGTAAATCATTTGCATAGCACCTCTGGAGCACACTGCCATCAGAAAAATAGAGACCACTTTTCCTCTGAAAAGCCTGCAGCCTGACCAGTGGAGAGTCACAAATGGGGCAGTGGTTCAGGAGGGAGGAGATGGAAGAATTATTAGGAAGGAGGATGGCAAAGGAGGGTTTCCAGGGAGGGCTGTTTTATATGGTGGCTGTGGAAGAGGACAGGAGTTGGGGCTATTGGAGTACCTGAAAGATGAGGGAGAAAGATGCTGGAGCTATTAGAAAGCAAAAGAAGAGATCAGGAGGGGATTTCTCTCCTTCAGACTGTATGGGATCAAATGCATTACTACCCTGAATAATGCCCTCGTTTAGCTCAGTTGTGTGATGGATTGGAAGCTTCAAAACATAAATGAAACTAAGGGCCTAGATAGCCTAATGCTGTTATAAATTTTGGAGACCTAGTTTCAAACATGATTCAGGGGCCTTAGTGAAATGCATTTGGGGATCTCAGCTCCATCCCTGTTGGGTAATTGCGCACATCACAGAAACATCACATCTTGGCATAATGCTGGTGCTCTGCCAAATGGAAGCTCCAAGGCTGCAATAGCAAGGGCAGCTGCGAGTTGTGATTTAAGGATGTTGGCTGGGAGATGTGGAGGAAAAGCCCACAAAGTTTCTGCCTAGAAAGCATTTTTTTAAAAAAAAGAAATAAAAAACCCTCCAAGTTAGTTCTCTCTTATGGAAAAAAGCCTGTTGGAAAAGAGGCGAATACCTTGTGAAATTACCAGTGCCCCATTTTCCTGGGTTATAAAATTTCTGGCGTATATCAGCTGTATTCCCCTCCCCTGTCAGTTACATATAGCATGTTTAAAATACTTTTTTAAACATTCCCCAAATCACAACATTAAAAGTGTGAGTAAAATCTACTCAGTCAGAGATGAAATGCTGGCCTAATGCATAGCAAAATTAAGTGCATCCCTTGATGTTGCTAGTCTGAAATTCACGGGCACTGTCTGATTGTGTCCACCAGTTGGGATTAGTGACATTTTTCTCTGGCATCCAAAAATATAGAAAAACTTGGGCTGGAAACATCCTCAACTCTGTTTGAGTAGCTGTAACTTACATGACTTAGGTAGGCGTAAAAAGTGAGAAATGACCTTTTCACCATGACTTCAGATATTAAAACGATCTTACAATCTTATTATCATGAGAACATTTCGCAGAGTATTAAGCTCAATAAATTACCTTTTCCCCAAGCTGCTAACCCTCGATCCCTCAGGGGCAGCTGCAGCAACGATGTTGGTTCACGGCCTTCTTATTTTAGCTGAATTGCTTAATTGGTATGTGTTCTACATCCCCGATTGAGTATTTGGAGCACAAATGAAGGTTAGAACCTTTGCGCTAGTTATCGACTGGAGGAAAATTGATTCATGCTCAGGAGTGCAGTTGGGAGACAATTCACAAGCTTCCCTAGGCAGGAAAGATCCTGCTCTTTTCTTTTTCCCTGGATTTCTTACAAAGGTCACTCTGGCTGAGCACTGTCATATTTTTGGTTTGGTGGTTGCTTTTTTTGACACAGCAAATTGCTGCACAAGAACCTGAGGTTTAGTCTCCCAGACACGTTCATAGCTGAACTTGAAATTGTAGTGCTGTGGGTGCTGTCGTACACTCTTCTTGCATCCCCCTGGTCTTTGCACCTGCGTTTTGTTGTTCTCTGGGAGACCCTGCTCTGTGGGACATCTATGGAAAAACAAGTTATAATCCCCCAAGTGTTTTCCACCTTTGTCGGATCTAAGAGAGGGCAGGAAAGGGTTATGGCAGAACATTACTGTTCTAGCTTCCAGCCTCAAGATATATCCCATAAAATGACTTTCAACAAACATGTTTCAATCATGCTGAACATCTTTAGCTCAGTGAGTGAAGATAAACCCTTAAGTAAAGGTCATTCAAGAGGAAGTTCAGGAATGCCAGAAAGTGACAACAAAACATATCAAATTGCTGTGCTGAACAAAATTAAACTAAATGCATATGCCTTGTACTGCCTAAGAATTGTTCTTCTCTTTGCAACATGATCAAGCCCTTCTGTGCATCAGCTGCTACAAATCCCTTTGTGTTTCTGTGATCTTTGTAGCAGGAACCTGAGCTTTCTTGTGGCCTGTATTAATGGAAACATCAAAATGCCATAGATTCTGCTTTCTTTTTAATGTTCATTAAAGGGCAAGCATGTGACTTAGCCAGCCTCAGCAAGATTCCCTCTGGCTCCACAAGCATGCCAAAAAGAGAGACACGGCAGCCAAAGCAAGAGGCGTTCCTGGACTACAGTGTGTGTTACACATAATCCAGCAGGGAAATGGAAAGAAAAGCTTAAAAGTAAGACAGACATGGTGGGGGCAGCAGGATGTCAGCTCAGCATGTTGACATGCCACAATCTGTTACCTCAGTCTCATTGATACAGAGGCCAGCGAGAAAGGAGATAGATGGGATTGGAGGAGGGAATTTGGCAGCATCAAATAAACCCAGATACAGGCACTGAGATGTTGTGAGATGCTTCATCTGTGGAATGTTGTAAAATCTTGAATTCACCCATGAGAAGTCTGCAGCCTTGAGTGTTTCGTTTGGTAGGTGGTACCTAATCTGAGAATTGATACATTTTCTCTATTGCACCTGGGCTCAAAAATACACTAGAAACAGTGATTTTTGTATGATACATCGCCAGGTACTATGGGAGAGCACATTGTCTGTGATAGATCTTGCCTCTGTAATCTCTTCAACCTGAGAGCTCTGCAGAGTTTGGATGCGCTATTGGATAGCATCCAGGAATTGGTAGCTTTCCCAGGCACTGCACAGCCTGGATGTTTGTGGAGGCTTGAGTGTGTCAGTCTGCTGGTACCTTAAAGGTGATTTCAGTGTTGGCTGTTGTCTGAAAATATGTAATTGCCATAGTCTGAAGGAGCATATGGGAAGGTTGGAAGTCATTTTAATTGGCCTCTTGCTGTTATTTCTTGCATTTTATAACACCTTATGCTTTGACTTAAAGCCTTTTGATGTCACTGAGAGTCTTAAAACTTGTGATAAGCATTGTGGTAGTTTAAACATATCAATTCATTCTTCTGCTAAAAGAATAAGGGGTTTAGGCACTTGCATACAAAGTCATGTGAAAATCAAACAGGAAGTTAACTGCTGCATGGAATGTAATGCAGTAAGATACCGAAGGCTGTCCTAGTAATCTGTAAGATAAAAATATAACAAAGTGAACTACAAATTCCTGTCAGCATTTAGAGATGGCAACAGTCTGCAGTTCTGTTCAAGTCCTGTGGACGTCTCGGTTTGTCTGTGGATTTACCCTGCGTGAGTTGTGTATTACCTTAATTTTAACACAGCTAAGATTCCAGAGCCAAAGTCAAATATCAGCATGATCAGTGACTGACCGTAAAAATGAGTAAATGGAGCACTCCCCTGATTTTTGGCACTTCTGAAATGTTTTTTCTTGATATTGTTTGGAAGAGTCTCTGGGGAGCTTCAAAATGAAAACGTTTCCGTATGTTTTCTCTTCCATTAAGTCTGGCAGTGAACTGAAGGGTTACTCTAAACTGTCAAACTGTTAGTGTTACTGTTTGGGGTTTGTGTTTGGGTGGGTTTTTGAGGAAAGAAAAAAGCTTTAAATAATTTATTTGAAATTCTCTTGCAACCCACACATGCATGGTAAAAGCAGGGCTGGAGACAAATCATGGCTGAAGCAGATAAAGCAGTATTTACTTTGTATGTTACAATACTTATCCAGCCTTGGCTTGTGGTACCATGCTGAGCTGATAGAAACAGCGCATGGTTAGATGAATGCTTTCTTTCTAGTATCACTGTATGTGGGGACACAAAGTGCCCGTACATCTACTGTAGGTTGGACCAGATCCCCTTTGTGCTTGCAGGAGGTGGACATTCCACCTTTTTTTATGGAGGAGACACCCTTCCCAGGGAGCAGTAGGTACAAGGGCTAGAAGTGCTTCCCAGGGTTTTCCCCATGGAAATCCTTCAGACATGGGTGGGTTAGAAAGCACAGGAGAGATGCAGTTATCTCATGCTGGAAGCAGAGAGGGTGAACTGCCCCTTCCCTTGTGAATATCCCCAGCGAAAGACCCTCCTGATGGACCACATGCTGCCCCATGTTGGCTTGGTGACAGGGAAAAAAACTCAGCTCTTATCATGGGCCTTTGAAACTTACTGACAGATTTCTCTCCTTCCAAAAGAAAAAGACACACGCATGGATTTTCTGTGGCCTAAATGTATTTATAACTCTTCCAATAACCTGAAGGGTTATCCTGACTGCGCCTGTGCTACAGCGTGGCTGTGGTTCATACTGCCATTCTGATAAAAGCAGCATAGTCCTTAAACCCCTTGAGATCTCTCTTCCCAAAAAAGAATGTGTTTGTTATTAGGCTGTGTAGGGGAACATAAATAATTGTATTGGGAGTGAGATAATATTTGTAGCTGTTATTTATATTGTGAATGCTTGCAGCAAAAGGTCTAAGGAGCAAACGAGCAAATACCTTCTTTTTCCAGTGTCTGTATCATGCACATTGTCTGTGGATACCAGACATTGATTATGTAACTTAAAAGTTCTAGCAAAGCTAACTGTAAATATGTCAATGTTTTCTTTGTCATCCCAGAACACTCAATAATCTCTTGAATGACTTGGATGTAAGCCGGGGAGTGCTGTAGCAATAAGGTCCAAGGCTTTGAACTTGATTCAAAATTGTATGGAAACTTATTGTCAGCATGAAGATTTTTATGTTCTTACAGGAAGTTCTCTTGCCAAAGGGACAAATTCCAGTATTTTATATTACTTAGGTTTTTTGAGTGCTGTACACTTCATGCCATCAGTTCTGTGGCCTACACAACAGCATGGCAGCTGCGGTCCACCCTCCCCTCCTGACTTTGTCCTTTAGTTTCACCCCGATTTTTAACTTTTATATGTAGATCTTTTGTATGAAGACAAATCCATTCATGTATGAAATTTCCAAGCTTTCTGTGACAGCTTTCTGAAAACACCAAACTGGTGGCAACTTGAAAGTCAAGTGATGGGGGCATGTGACACTTTGGAGACCTTTTGGGTATATTTCTGCCTGCTTGAAACTGAGATCATGGTGATGAGCCTTCAAGAGCCATTGCTATTGACTTGTTAGTGCAGAGATGAGAACATGTCCTGTCTTTCTTCCATGTGCTGTCATTGAAAGGAATAGTCAAGTTCCTGAAAGACAGGTGTCCTGGTGGTTGCCCAAGGGAAGTGAGGAGGCAGAAACACCACAGACTCCTGTGCCTTAGCAGCAGTGCCCAGGCTGAGCCAGGGCCACATGCTCATTGGGAAACGGGAGCAGAAGCATCCAATTCTCACCCTGCCAGCTCCAGGCTGGGAAAACTCCCTGCTGGCAGCCAAGCTGCTGAGGGCAGCCTCCGATTGCATTTCCAAGCCTGGAAAATCTTCTAAGAAAGGAAAAAGAGTTAAACCAAAACCAGGAAAAACATGCCAAATGGCAACCAGGAAGTGGAGTGCAGCTTCTAGGCCAGAGGCCAGCATGTGTGAGCACAGCAGTCTGACATGCAGTAATTAGTCCTTACGGAGAAAGAGCCCTGTGCCTTGCAGAGAAGCAGCCAGTATTGGTGGCAGTGGGGTTTTTCTGAAGGAAAGAGCCCTCCAAGTCTCCTTTTTGGAAAAGCAACATTCTCGAGGCAGAATTAATGACTTTTTAGGAAAAACAAGGCAAGTCAACACAGAAATGCAAAATCCTGGTTCCTCAAGCCTATTTTTAATGAATTCTTTTTACTGTTCTTTCATGTCCTGGTTTCTCAAGAAGTGTTTGAATTTCAGGGTGAAAGTGGTGCTTGTGAGGCAGAGAGCAGCTATGGAGGCATGAAATTGGAGGTGCGTGAGAGCAGACTGAGCACTAGGAGGGCATCTAGATGAATGATGCCAAGCAGCCACCTCGCAGTCAGACTGCAGGGATCAAATACATTTGGCTAGAAACTAGAGGGAGTTTTAAGCCAACATAGCAAAGTATTCTTTCAAAGAAAGTAGTTTTTAGGGCCAGATGGAACTAGCTCCTTCAGCCACTTCATCTTATGTATTACCCAAGCCAAGTAATACTGTTCTTTCAGTCTTGTAGTGAGCCCGGTAGCTTGTGTTTAACCAGTTCACATCATCCATCAGATTGCCTAGTCTGGATCGGAAGACTTTGGGCAGTAATGCACTGTAGCAGCTAGGCTGGCAGCTGGGGCAGGGAGTGCTCTGAGTGGCACATTTGTGGGAATAGCTGGACTGATGTCTCTTGCCTTCATGTCACACATACTGCATATCACAGCTGCATTCTGCAGGATGGGACAAATCCACTGTTTCTCTTTTTTTGTGTATGTTTTCTGCAGTGGTGACTCAACATCTTGCACCATATTTCTGAATTTGTCCAGCTTTACCATCCCACCATTTCTTCTTTTAAAGTTCTCTGTTCACCAAGGAATAAAACCAATTATATCACCAATAAATATCTTCAAACCCAGTGAAGGAAATTGTGAAACAACTGTGATGTTGTGGCCTTAGCTTTGGCTTAAAGGAAAGAAGCCCTTGGGTGTTCAGCATATATGTAATTCTGCTTTCTGTCTTCTGAAGCTCTTGAATCATCCATAGGGATTCCACCCAAATTTGGAGGGCATGAACTCAAAAGCTGTGAGATTCTCAGATCTCTCTGTTCTTGGAAAGGGTGGGAGCAAATATAAGGCACAGAATGTTCTGGTAAGCTTTCCCAGGGAAAATGATACAGTAACTTGAGAAAACACACATGTGGAAGGAATGTTCTCTTAAGATGGAGGCACTAGAGAGGGAACTCTTGAGCACAAGATGCATTTTCCTGATGAATTCTCACTGGGTGCACTTGTGACTGAGGACAAAAGGAGAATGAGTATGAGCAAGATGTGCTTATATCTTCTCTGCTGTACCCTCCTGGTGCACCTTTTGTGGTGGGTTCCTTAGTTCAGACCTTCACTCCAGTTTTAGTTCAGACCTTCACTCCAGTGTGCTTTGAAATTGCCTGGTTTACATGGGCACCTAGGCTCCTGCAGGGTGGTTGTGTCACCGGCTTTCTCAGGAAGTTACAGTTATGCGAAAGCCAATTCTTTTCAGTGAGCTGAGCAAGTTTCCTCCTCCTGTTTCTTAGAAGGACACCGAGAAGCAGACCAGGTTGAAGCAGGAACTGAGAAATGTTTATTAATGCTTGCTTTGAATGTGTTTTGCTGCAAAGAAGCTAAAGAATCAATATATATTTTAATTGGTGTGAAGGAGGGAAGGGTGACTCACTGACAAAACTCCAGTGTCTGTGTTGACTGGAGTTTTGAGGGTTTATGTTTCTTGACATTAATAACCTACAAATTGCCAGGTTTAATTAAATAATCTGACACTGGTAAGAAATTTTGTTTCTTTAATGTGAAAGAAGGCAAATCTTGCAAAACTGCCTCACCCATTCAGATCAGGATGTAAGTTAATCAGATGAAAAGCACACTTTCTTTGTTCTTAAATGGAGGGTTGGGTGTTTTGAGCAGGTAGCCATCCCAGGTCTCTCAACCACAGATGACTTTTCAAAGGTATTTAAATTGACAACACAGCCCAACATAAAGAACTTGCTTTTGTTTCTGTTTTCATTACAAAGAATTACATTAAATGGGGGAAGTTATCAGGCTAAATCTTTGTTATTCTAAACTTCTGTTTGGAATAGAATAAATTACAGGATTGGGTTCCTCTCTAGTCTCTGCTGGATTTTGTGATTGTGTAACTGAATATGAAATTATGACCTAGTTTTTTGGAAGTGGCAGAATACACAAATACAGCCAAAGGTTTCTTTGATGTGGTCTTTGTTTTTCACAGTTGTAGTTTTTAAACACAGAAATAAGCTTTTGCTAAAACCTGTGGGACAAAGGTGAGGATTAGGAACCAAAATGCTTTCCCTTGAAAGAGTACTTGAGACCCAGATTCAGTTGTGTTGAGGAGACCTGGAAAAGGGGAAGTACTTGGTGATAGCTTCTGCTTCTTCTGAAGTACATACCTGCATGGCAAAAGATGCCACATTCATACAGCGTCAGTGACAAACATGTGAAGAGGGGCTGTAGTCTCCATTACAGCAGTTGTCTCATTCCTCTCACAGACTCCATGTTTTCTAAATAGTTGCATTGATTTCTTGTGTTTGGGATGTTATTTGATTCCTGGATTATAACATTTTTGGGGTGTGAGGACTGTGTTTACTCTAGAGGAGCTTAAAGTGGCCAAGAAAGAGAAGAGAGTAAACAGTTAAGGCGTTCAGGAAACAGACTTCAAAGTTTGTTGTGAGAGTAACACTCTTCCTCCCTGAAAGTTCAAAATGCCAGAGTCTAAAAGCCACTCAGTACTTCAAAAGCAAATGTATGGCAGTAAAGCGTAACCTTCCAGATAAGGTATCTCCTGCCAGCGGGAAAAAAGAAAGCAAGAGTGTGTGTGTGTGTGTGTGTGTGTGTGAGGGAGATGGGCAGAGGGATGAAGGGTGCAGTTGGCAGGATCTGGTTTACAGCTGCAGAGATGCTTTTCCTCAGTGAAATCCTGAAGTGGGGCTGGAGCGGCAGCTGAGAGCTCCAGGGTGACACTTGACTTCATCCCATCTCTCCATATTCCTTGTGGCAAGGGGTGTGACAGAGTGGAAAGCTGTTACACTCCGCTGTTCCTGGTCAGTCCAGGAGCATGGAAATTGTTCTTAGCTACATCAGAGCCCATGCGTGCTCCATGTCCTCCACATTTCTCAGTATTTCCAGTCCTGCTGCAGAAATCTGTGTCTGCAGCACATTCAGGATGCTCACCAGGGCCACACAGGGAGCATTTGGCAAGTGTTTTTCTGCATGCAGATTTTTTTGGAAAGCAAGTCTAAGTGGGAGTAATCACCTTCATGAATCATTGTGGTAATAGAGAAATTCTCTTCTTTATTGACCTGTGTAGCATGGCACTGATATCAATCAGTACTCTGAGCGGCTGTGGAAAGCCTTATGAGCATCGTTCATTCAAGCAATAAACACAAAAAAAAAGAGCATCTAGGCTGCAATTTGTTCTAGTTGCAACTTTCTTGGCAAAGGACTGTCTCTAATCCATTGTGACTATTTAAAGTTTCATACATATATTCATTATTATTATTCCCCAATTGATATTGTCTGCAAAGACATTTTAATTGTAATTTTTTGCTATTAAAAGCATCGTTCTCCTTCAAAAAAAGTAAAGCATGTTACCAACTAGCTGATGGTCAAGCGGTAGCTGTGTGACAGCAAACTCCATGTGTTGGTGGGAGAGTAATTTCAGAGACCTCTGCTGTGAGACCAAAGGCAGTTTTGCTCTCTGGTGCTGTTTGCCATCCAGATGCATAGTACACTATAGGACTCAGATTCCTTCCACCCCTCTGCAGCTGGTTGCATCACCCCAGAGAGAACAAAGAGCTGTCCCCAAGCACCAAGCGTAAGCGTGAGCCTTAGGCAGGATGTGGTGGGTCTGTTAGAAGAGCATTACTCTGCCTTCAGCTCCACTTCCAAAGCTGCTGCAATCCTCGGCAAGGGCAATTCCCTGCAGCTTCTTTAGCTTTGGAGCAGCAAAAGTCTTTTAAGCTGTGCTGGTACAGTGCCTGAGGATGGGCAAATGAGAAAGAACTCTCTTTGCCTGCTCTGCCACCCGATAGATAGGTAGGTGTAGATAGATAGATAAGGATGCAACTAAAAATATTTATTCTGTTTCAAGCTGCAGCAGTTAGACTGCCCTCTCTCACTGATGCGTATCAGGTAAGTGCATAAAACCATGCAGCTTCTTTTCACCTCAAAGTACGCTTGAATATTCTGTACTGTTTTCAATAGCAGTACAGCTGCAGCTGGGCTAGCAAAACCTGAATGCTCATGTAGTCAAGGCCTATATTATCAGTGCGCTCTCAGTTTTTCTTATGACATTGTACTAAAACCACCTGAGCCCTGTCTATTTTCAGGTACATGGCTGTTGAAAAATGGGTGTGTTTTGTAGTGTACCAGAGACCACAGAGGCCGAGCTTCTTGGTCTATAACAAAATACCGCTGGAGAACATTAAGCAGCAGTTCGCTGTTTCATTGGCAGGAAATAGGATGTTTCTGAAGTGTGACAACGTGTCTGTTTAAATTTTGAAGAGACACAAGTTCACGAAAGGTAATAAGGGTTTGTTAACCATCCTGCAGTGCTTGCAGCAAAGGTAGGTGTCTGTTTTCAGTGTCAGCTGATGGGAAAGGACGTTTGTTGGCCAGTGCTGTGACACATTGCTCATTCACTGTATCTGTTCCCCACATATTAAGAAGAGGGACAGAGAAGTGTCACTGTTCACTGTTACCTTCAAAATAAGCTATTCAAACCTGCTTGAGGTATGCACTGGAAAGAGCCCTTAATTAAAACTCAGTTGGAATTAGAGTGTAATGTGGGCTAGGTAGTTGTACAGCACTGCAGGGAGAGGAGGCTCGTGGTATTTTACGTATTAATTTGTTGTAAATGCTATATGTCTTTTCCTAGTTGCCAGGGCTGATGCTGTTACAATGGGCTTTCTGTGCAGTAACTTCCACGTTTCTTTGTAAGGCTTATGAATTGTCCCATCAGAGCAGACCTGTGCTTCAGGAGCACTATGGGATTGTTGGAGTCTTGCAGCATCACCCTGTGCACTTACTTTTGCAAGGTAGAAGGTGAGTTCATAAGGTAGCTCCATTTCACAGCCTAGGTGTCTTTATCCACTTCTTGTCTTCTGCTGAGAACTATTAGGAGCATTTACTTCCTTCTTTCTCAGATGTTTGAGATGTACTTTGGACTGTTGTACATTTTTTGTTTGTGTAAAGTACAGTAAAAGCTGCAAATACGAAGGATGTATGTGATTGCCTGCTGGTTATGAAAGCTCCCATGAGCGCCAGCTTGGAACAAAGGAAGCACTGAAAAAGGCAACTGTAAAGAAGCAAAGGATTAATTTTAATGCAGTTTAGAAATTCCAGCAACTTATTTCTGAGTACAGAATAAACATTTCAGTGAATCGAGTTAAACAGTCTGGAGGAAACAGGGACTTGTGTTCTTCTTGATGGAGCTGATCCAATTTTTAGTGGAAATTAGCCTTCAAAGCTTTACTGAGGCCCAGATTAGAAGAAAAGCAGCCCTTCATATCAAGCCTGTTCAGATGAATCATTGTTCATTCTTTGTGTTATGCATTAGTGACTGGTTGCTTCAATCAAAATGAATGCTCTGCAATATGCAAGCACATAGTAGAGATAGTCTTTGCCAAGAACCTTCTAGATAGCTCAAGTGGGAAGAAGTATGGAAGAGGAGGAGGAAAGGGAGGTTGGAGGATGAACCAAGTGCCAACAGAGAATGGGATTTCAAAAAAAACCCCTCCACTGAAAGCCTGCAGCAGAGGCAGAATAAAACCAAGGTTGCCTCCCCACACATCTTCCTTTAATAGCTCATCATCCATGAACTCCCAAGACATTTGATTGCACCTACCTCTTCCTTCTGTGCATTTCCTTAGCTGGGAAATCACATTGTCTCTGAGCATGATTTATTAAGGCTCAGATTGAAATGCCATGAATAATGGGATCTGAACTTGGTGGAGCTGTGCTGCTGTCCAAAGCACCAGCATGACGAAGGTCACGGCACATGCAGAAAAGTGTCTCCTTCACATCTTGGTTTCTTAACCATTATTCCTGGACTTAGTGGTAGACTTAGGAAGACAACTAATAGAATCATCCTGGCAATAGAAGATACACGGCAGTTTGAATGCACCACGTCTTCATTTGATTGAGCATCAAATACAGTCTACAATTCTTATCTCCATCTCCTCAAAGCAAAAGTAAGTAACACACAGGTTCTCCCACCTGTTCTGCATTACTGTACTCATCCTCTGTAACTGAATCAGAATGAGGTGAAAAGTGGGTTAATTACTACATATCAGTGCATCAGGAATTATGACACTATTCAAAAAATTGCTAGAGATTCAGAGATAAATGTTTTGCTCATCATCACCAAGAAAGTTCCCTCTCTGGAAACATCTCATCCTTCTAGCACATGAGATCCCGAACTAAAGCAGAGGCGGCACATTGTACCACGCTCTTGGGTAGGAAGGAAAGCATTTCAGAACCAATTCCTGTTGGCTTAATTCTGGTTCATAGATTTGGTGGCTGAACTCATCACTGCATGCTTTGCAATTAAAGAAATAGGACAGTAGAGGTTTTGGGCCATCTCTTCAGAAATAAGAATCGCTTATCCTGACTCCATTGCCTTGTTCCTAATGTGCCATGGGGGGGCTGCAGTCAGCCGGATGTAGAGGTATGTTGGAGCTCTGGAGATAGGTTATCTTTCACTAAAATATTCCATCCTGATTTTCAAGTGTTACAAGGTATTACGGTGTTAGTGATGGACTGCCATATTCAGACATCTGCCTTCTGTGTTTGGCATCAGCCACATCATCTACTCTTTACTCCTTTTTACTCCTAATAATAGTTTAATTTGTTCCCTAGTTTCTGTAGGTTCTTGACAGTTATAATTACATGTTACAGTGACTTTGTATTATTGTTCTTATAATGTTAAGAAGACAAAACCTGCAAAGCTATTATGAGATAATAGCTTTCATTTCTGTAGCATTTTCATTCCAATTCTGGAAAACCCAGCAGTGGTGAAGGAACTGAAACTCCCCCAACAGAGAAACTGAGGCACAGCTGAACCAAGTGGTCTGTGGCTCAGATAGGAGCAGAGGTCTCTCATCTGGACCTCAGGATCTCTCAGACAAACTGGGAAGCAGTTAGGTTCTGTGGGCCTCCTCAGAGGCGTTCAAATCATCTTTTTACCTTTCTTTCCTCTGAAGAAAGGTGTTAAATAGGATTGCTTTCACGGGAAGTGCATAAAGGCAGCAGCTGTTACCAAGCTCTGAATAGACCTGATTAATCAGATGTATCCACACCGGGCTGTTGTGTGCCTTGTGTATAATTTGGAGTTGTATGTTTTTACATCTAGCACACCTTAAAAATCTCTCCGGATAATTCTCCATAAGTCTTCTCCATCGATCATAAGGAATTTTTCAGCTGAAATCTGCTTTCCATTTACTTTTCACCTTCAAATTGCAGTTCCCCAAGGTCCTTTATAGAGAACTATAAATTGTAGATAGACGTTTTTGATTCTTTTTATTCAAGCTTAATATCTTGCTCAGTTAGTGAACCCTTAGGAATTGCCATGTGGCCCCTTATAACCAGGGTGGTAATAAAGTGGCGGATTTGCAGAAACCCTATAAAAATGTGTGCAACGGTAAATTGTATTTAGGCTACTACTGGGAAGAGAGGCATGAATGTACAATTATGAGAAGGATGTCCCTGAAGAGAGATTTCAATCCGTTGCTATAGTCTAAATCCTCTATCTTCTGGTGCACAAGGTAATTCAGGCATAGAGCAGAGGATTTATTTTTTTTTTTCCTAAAGAGATTATATTACCCATCTCCTCTGTTGATGGATTTTATTGCACAGGTTCACTGAGAGTTTTATTATTGTATTACTTAATCTGTTTTTGAGGTTCCTGAAACATTTTAAATATAATAATGAGTTGGGCTGTATGCCTGTGCTGGGCTCCTCTCAATCCTAGCGAGAGCCACCAGCCGGGGACCTGCCACCAGCAGCGCTGAGCTAAGCCAACTGCTGTGCTGGATCCCCAAGCGCTGATATCCTGGAGAACACCATGAATGCTGAACAGGCTTGTCGGATAGCATCTAAATAACAGATTCCAGTCCTTTGCCTTCTTCCAAAATAGAGCAAGGGTGAGTTATGATAGCGATGGAGATGTCTGTGGGACATAGCCATGATTGGCAGCCTGCTTCTGCCTCTCAAGCTTGTTGTGCCATGTCTCTTTTGAAAAGCCAGCTGCTCAGATAACAAAGTGTCATTAAGAGGCATGGCACTTGTCATACCATTTTAAAGAAGTGTTGTGGTGTTATTAAAAAAAAAAAAAAGCATTCCCATGTGTAAATCCTGCCATAATATCCTGCTTAATAGTGCGATAATGTGGAGGGCAGTCTTAGTTCTCTTCAAATGGATAAGAACTTTTTCCTGGTTGTCAAGAGTTTAGTGTGTTGATAGGCCTGGTTTCTAAATGGGACTTAATCCAGACCTTTAAACATGAACATCTTTTTCTGACAGGTTCTTTTTCATATAGAAAACACAGGATTTTGCCTGCCTGGCTGTGTAATTTTTTGTTGTTGCTCTCAGAAGAGCAGGAGTGGTAGATATATCTGTTGTAATAGTTCAGCATTCATAAATCCTGCTTGCTAAACCAATCTGAAAGCAACATGGGAATATAGATCACTCTTACAGTGAATTCCCATACTGCTAACATCAGTAATGATTCAGTGTTTTGGTAAAAGAGCTACTTCCACAATGAACAGTTCTGGGTTTCATAGAGCAGAAATGAGCAACACACACACACACACACCCCCACACACCCCCCCACACACCCTTGATTCTGAATCTCAATTCATAGTTAAGATATGGCTAAAAGTACTTTTCACAGCAATTTTTTTTATGCTGGGTTGACCCTGGCTGGACGCCAATTGCCCACCAAAGCTGTTCTATCAGTGCCCTCCTCAGCTGGAAAGGGAGAGAAAATACAGTGAAAGGATCCTGGGTCAACATAAGGGCAGGGAGAGATCAGTCAGAAATTACCTTTACAGGCAAAACAAGCTCAGCTGGGGGAAATCAGTTTAATTTATTATCAAATCAGAGTAGAATAATGAGAAAATTTAAAAAAACCCACAAAACCTGAATCTTAAAACACTTTTCCCCCCACCCCTCCCTTCTTCCCGGGCTGAACTTCATTCCCAATTTCTCTACCTCCTCCCCAGCAACAGCGAGGAGGGATGCAGAATGGGAGTTGTGGTCAGCTCATCATGTTTCTGCCACTTCTTCTTCCTCAGAGGAGAACTCCTTACATTCTTCCCATGCTCCAGCATGGACCTCCATGTGCTGCAGTGGCACAGCCTGCCTCACCATAATTCTACACCATGGGCTGCAGGGGAGTCTCTGTTCCAGAGCCTGGAGCACCTCATTTCTCACCAACCTTGGTGTCTGCAGAGCATCTCTGTGAGGCTCTGTGAGTTCCTTTCACACATTCTCACTCCTCTCTCCAGCTGCAATTGCTGCTTCTGTTGCGGTTTTTTCCTCTTTCTTAAATATATTATCCCAGAGGCACTACCATGGTCACTGATGGGCTCAACCTTGGCTGAGAGCAATTTGTTACTGCCAGGCAATGTGAATGCTTGAGGTTCATGCCTTGCAATGGCACCCAGCACTGGTGCCTATGGTCAAGCACCACCATGGACTGCCATGGCTGAGACAAGCATCTGAGCAATCCTATTTGATTTCTTTGGCTTAATTTTGTTTTCCCAAGTGGGTACATGGTTACCTGCAGCAGCGGAAAGTTCTCTCAACAAGAAGTTTTGTGCACACTAGAGGACATAATGAATCCAATTTGCAGCCATTTCTTCATTAATGAAAGCCCACAGTAATTAAGTAGAATGCATGCAAATACAGACTTTTAACAGCTTGGTCTATTTTGAATTAAACCCTCAAATGATTTTGCTTGAAAGTTTGTATTCATTGCATACAAAGCAGTGCTTAATGTGAGGCAGTAATACTGGATATTCTCTCCAGTTTAAGTCTTCTTTGGTGTCTTTTCCTGTGTTCTTAACCCAATGAATGACCTGGACCTAGAGTTTAGGATCTAGCATCTGAATGTGCGGGTGAACTGAAACCATTTATCCTACTATGAAGATGATCTAGCAGCTGGATATAAAGGAATTGTGTCTCTAAACTCTGTAAAGTTGCTTTATTGAAAAGAAATCTACTTTGTTCTTAATGTTTTTTTCTCTTATCACAAAGATATGACTTCCTTTTTGTGTTAACTGTACCTTGCAATATTTCTGATGCTGGTGAAATAGCAAGTATCGGGCTTTCATGCTCAAAAACTCCTTTGGGATTACATTCAGTACAACCAAGGCAGCCTGCCTGTGTCTAGTAATGTCTGTTCTATAAGCCACATTCATGAATAAAAAAAATCCATGGATAGCCAGCTGAAGACAAGGAAAATGTCCTACTATTGCATGGTTGAGGACAGTTAATCTGGCTGCCTTCGTTAGTCGACGCTTAGCTGATAATGAGTCTCAGCAAATGGCCTGCATTCAGTATAAACTCTCTTGTGTGTTTGAATGTTTCACCAGTCCACAATATAGCTTAAACTTTATGCTTCTAATTGTACTCAATGGAAACCAGATGAAATGAAAACAGGAATAGTCAAAAGAAAACACTGTGTTTGAAATACAGGCCTGTGAGCAAGGAAAAACCCTGAGTTTTTTCTAAACCCAGATGAGTCACTAACCCAGTGTAAGACATGCCTAAATCACTTGAGTACTCTCCATCTTTTATTAAGCTCAGCAGGAAAATAGCTTAAGCCATGATAAAAACTGACTCTGCAGCTGCATTACTTTCTTGGGTAAACAACCATTGGATGGAGGATGCTGTGACTGCAAGATCAAAATGGTGGTGATTTGCCACGGGACTGTTTCATGCAGCACATTAGTCACTGCTCTGGTGGCTTTGCCTGGTTATATTCCCCTCCGCTTCACTGTCAGCCACACTCAATTGGGCTGTTATCTGTAGAGAGTTTCATCTTTGTGGTGGGCATGTGGGAGGCCGGATTTGGTTCTCATGAAAGCGAGAAGTGAAGGATGGCCAGGCTCAGTGCGTGCAGGTGCTGCATGAGCCCTCCAGTCATAACCCCGCTCTGCACCTCAGTTTAGACCCGAAACTGCCACTCTATTCAAGTGTAACCGCACCTGTCCCCTTCAGCAGTACCCAGTTGTGTGTATCCACACACTCCACAGAGATGAATCTGTGATTATGAATCTTATTTGCATTGCTAGTGGAGACAGATCAGTCTTTAAACCTAGATCTTTAAAATGTCAGGATTAGATATTAGCACAGTTTGAACTTATTAGCAAGTAATAAATGGAAATAAACCTCTTAAATGAAAGAATTCTGGGAACAGACATGCTTTAAATCTTCTCTCCCTTGGTCAAGGATTTTTCATTTCTGAGTTCTGTGTCTTCAGTCAGATTTTATCTTGTACATTGGACCCAAAGCTGAAATGAAAAAATACACAAACAGAGAGAGGTGTCTCAAGGTGTCATGTAGTTTGGTACTGTAGAAGTTTCCCTTCATATCTAAGACAAATGCCTTTTTAAGTAGCAGATGATATACCAGCTCCGAGTTCCCTCTTTACTTTCTGAGTACTGCGACATACTAATCTTTTGCAAAGCCATTTCCAGCGCTGTTTCAGCTCAGTCTTTCCAATTCCAGGAGTATCTGGGAAAAACACAAGGGACCCGCTGTCTGAATATGTAAGTCGTTAGGCTTGTCTGCTCTCTTGGGGGTTTAATTACAGGATTTCTGGTGAAGTAGAAACCAGATTGGTCATGCTGGTAGTACTGGTGACTCATATCTAGACACTTTCATACTCAAAACTGGAGCGCAGCGGTGCAGTTTGCTGTGTCTGCAGCTCCAGTGCGATAAATGTGTTGGGCAAGGAGCAGTGGACAAAACCTGCTCTGATTTACCCCATGATGTTCTCAGTGAGGGCCCCCCAGGGCACAGCCCAAACTACCAAACTGGTCAACCTGAGCTACTGATACGAAAATCTACAGGGCACTCTGTTGCAAGCTGCTCTGTGGCCGGGCAGACTTCACCTGCAGCTTTGCAGTGATCTGAAATGAAAGTGCTTCCCACCGAGGCTGGAACTAGAAGGATTGCAAGGGAAGAGCAGGCAGGGGAAGAGATGGCTTACTTTGATTTAAAGCAAACAAAAAAGGGAGGCACTTGGCAGGGGTGAAAACTTGGGAAAAAAAAAATGGTTTGTGAAGGATTCACGGTAGCTCACACCGAAAGCAAGTGGTGGAGCCCAAACACTCATTTCAGAAGGGAGCTGGTCAAGATCTCAGTAACCTCAGTGGGAGCCTGTACCAGTGGAAGGAAACTTTGCAACAGTGTAGGATTGACTCCTGAACTCGACTCTGTTCTTCCCAAATGCAGAATCAGAAATTCTTACAGAGGTTTATTTATTTTTTCTTTTCATATTGGGGTCACAGCTATGTTGTGTGATAAAGAACTGGATTTTGGATTCTGCTCTTTTCTCAGGCCAGGTGATCCTTAGGACCCGCAAGGTATTGTTGTGCTTGGGTCATGCTGGAATCAGGCTCAAGCTGGGACCAGAAATCCAACTTTAATGCTCCCCTCCCCGTGCTGAACTCTCTGCCAGGTCCACAAGCACTGAAACAGCCACATATGGATGGGGTTTGCTAGCATGGTCTGGCCAAAGGACACAGTGAGAACAGGGTCAGCCTTAGGAGAGTAAAAGCAGTAATTTACATCACTGCTCTTTCCCCGCTCACTGTTCCCAGCAGGATTTCGAGTGCAGCTGAGAATCCATCCTCACAATTTTACTGGTAACGCAGATCTCTGAAAGATGCTTCCTGCAACAAAAATGTGTGTCCCAAATAGGAGAAGATTGTTTGCTCAGAGGAGTGCAGCTAGGGAGCAGAGTGTGGAAAAGAACAGCTGAGAAGAGCAATATTGTGCCTTGTTGCACTCAGAAGAGTTGAGGGGGGTGACGGAGGTAGTGATGGAAGGCTGCGGCATGAAAGTTGAGTTTGGTTAGCTGAGAGCTGTGGTGCTCACAGCACACAGAGCACTGTGGGTACTCCAGAGAAGCATGTTGAGGTTAAATGCACTGTGTCTTTCTTTAGCACCAGTCTAGACACAGAACTGATGAAAGTAGTGTGGCTATTTACTTCTCCTTTGACTTTTCGTTTATATTTACTGTGTTTTCTCTAAATATCGACAGTTATCTCTCAAAGACCAGGATGGTATTCATCAGCAACAGCTTATAAAAGAAGGAAGCTGCTAGCATTATAGAATCATAGAATCATAGAATAGTTAGAGTTGGAAAGGACCTTAAGATCATCTAGTTCCAGCCCCCCCTGCCATGAGCAGGGACACCTCCCACTAAACCGTGCCACCCAAGGCTCTGTCCAACCTGGCCTTGAACACCGCCAGGGATGGAACATTCACAACTTCCCTGGGCAACCCATTCCAGTGCATTCTTTCTTGTCACTTGTTTGTAAAACGAAGACTTAATAATTTTCTTAGTAACTTCTTGCTTTTTAGCCTAGAAGTTGAACCATTGCTCTTCTAGTCAGGGAGGTGGTGGCAACAACTGAGTGACATCTCAGCAGATGCGAAGGAGAAAGTATTTTGGCTGGAGGATTTGCTGCTTGTAATGGTTTGTAGTTCTCTGGAACTTGGAACTTCTTAATTTTGGTGGCTAGCAACTTGGGGGGGGGGGAAAGAGCCCTAGATACGTTTGTCTATGTCACTCATCTGAGAGTGATGCAAGTGTTCAGAATCTCCTGCTTTAACTGGTGGGCTGCAGCCTTACTTCTAAAAGCTTAGGTGTAAAATACTCCATAGTCTCCAGTTAATCCTGGGAAGTGGATGTTGCCTTCTAGTTCCAGTGTCCTTGTTACAAAACACTGGTAAGTACCTCTGTAACTGTGAAAACCCTTCTGGATTTAGTGGTGCCAACACTAGTGAGAGAAATATCTCCCAGGTACAAGCAGCAGTGCAATGTCCCGTATGAAACTAAGCTATATGAAACTCAGCTATATGAGCCAAGCACAGGTATAGGAAATGCCTGCAAACCATTCAGACCAGGAAACTTTGGTTCCAAAGAAGAGTCTAATTTCAAAACTTACTTGGGGAGAGGATCAGTGTATGTGTGAGAGCTTTTGGCTGCACTTGAGGTCTTAAACACCGACATGATTATGAGAGGTTTTTCCTTGTTTGTTAGTTTTTTTAGATGACATTTGCCAAACTTCAGAGACTTGAGCACATGTTACCAAAAGGCTTTCTGGGAAAGAAATGAAATAAAAAATTGTCTTAAATTCACGGTTCAGGATACTCATCTTGCAGCATATTCTGTGCTGCTGAGTTGAGTTGTCATGTTCGTGTGACGATCAGTGCAGGTAGAGCACAGAGATTATGTTTGTGACTATCGCCTTGTCCAATAGTCTGTGTTCTGGAAGAGGTGCTATGTTGAGACTTTTGGTGCAGAATAATTTTTAGAAGTGTGGATTAAAGAAGTTTTTGATTTGAAGAGTGATCCTTTGTGACTCGCCTGAGAGCTTTCTCTTTATTAAACTAACAAGGAAAGAAAACACTGAGCAGTTCAGACTTCGGAGACCTCATCAAATTCCTGCTTCTGCTATGGTGAATTTGATTAGGGAAGGGAGGGAGTTTCACATGATCCCAAAAGCTTTTGTGTTATACTTGTTTCTTGTTAGCCCACTAAACAGCCTTATTCTCCTCACACTTGATCTGTGCCTGACCTACATGTCAGCAAACAGCAGCTCCATTTTGTAGCCTTTAAAAAAACCCTCAGCTGAGATTTAATAAAGGAACAGCCAACTTGCAAAACATCCACATGTCTAAAGCCAGTTCTTTGAGAAGAGATTTTAGGTCTTAGAAGCCATGCCAGTCATGGTGGAGTCTTTACTCCCAGTTAAAGGGTGACATTTTGCACTGCACGGTGTCCAGTCACAGTCTGCAACTGGCAAAGGTTCCCTGCCAGTGTCTGGTTGTCAGCACAAGGGTATGTCTGGACCATTTTGGAGTGATGTGTGGACATCAGCATTTCTTGACATCAAATGAACCATCTTAGTAGCTATGTAATGGCCAGATTGGTGTTGCAAGTGCTCTTTCCTTAGGAGGACAGGTGTTTTAGTATTTAGGTTTTATTATAAACTGGGTGAATGATGCTGGAAGATGCTCTTGGCCAGTGAAAATACATTGACAAGGTCACATGTAGCCTGTAAAATTCCTGTTGCTTTAGATCCAGCTGACAGGCATCCTTTAGACTTGAATATTGCTGCGTAACCTTCCAAAGGACCTCTGGAGCTGAAATATTTGACAAGAAAACCGAAGCTCAACACCAAGGTCTTCCCTGCTCATGAATTTTTCATGTCTTTGTCTGAAAAATGCTCGGCAGTAAAACCCTCTTGTTATCTGTGCTGTGAGGCACAGTAATTAACATTCACACTGGGGAAAAAAACCCAAAACAAAACAAAAAGAGCTCTCTTGTTTCTGTTGAAGCTTAATTGCTTTGTTAATTTTATCCTTTGGGGTTGTGTTTGTTAGTGAATTGCCCCTGCTCACCCTCTCTTCTTTCTCTTCCTTCTTCCTGGCTCACCCTTACAATTACAGATGCCAGCATCAGTCTGTAGACCATCGGCTGTGGTCGGATCAGGGTTCAGTCTTGAATCCTACATCTTCTCACAAAACAGGATTAGTTCCATAACCCTTCAGACAGTTGCTCTCCTTTGCATTAGGTGCTGATAAACTTTTGCCATGATTGGTTTAGTAAAAGCTATGGTATCTTGCACTTGGCAGCCAAGACTGAAACAATCTGTGCAGCAATTACTCCATCCTGTTGTGCTCTTCCATCCTGAGTTTGTATCAGATTGATACCCAGTATCACAGTTCTGTTAAAAGCTTCATATTTGATGTTACAGTCAGAACAAATCTTGGGTTGGAGAAGGGCAGACTGATACACACTGGCATGTATCTAGACATGCCTCGATCTCACAGTGCTATCCCAGTAAAATATTGCCAGCCTGCAAATGTATCCTGGGGAATTGTCTGAAGTGTGGCTAAAAGCCCTTAAAATATGGAAGAGCCCTTAAAATATATAGAGAGATTTGTTGTCCTTAAAGGGAATCATCTTTATCCAGTGTGAGAATTGGCACATTCCAGGTGTGACTTTTCTCAGAAAATGAGATCTGATGCCTCCTAGAGTTGCACTTTGCAGTTCCTTTTCTGACCTGTACTCATTAATAAGTATGACCAGAGAGAAGGTGAGTGAGGTCTGTATTCCTCAGCCTTTTTATAGTAGCTGAAATGAACTTTTCATCTTGTTAATGTTCCTCATAGTCTGTGACAGTGGCTTTGAGTTGCTATTTTTGGTAGAGGATTATGGAAATCAAAACCTTTGTGCAACCTTTGTGCATTCTCGCCAAGCCCACCATCTCCTTGTACTGAGTCTGAAACCAAATAACAGCTGAATAAGCTTCTCTGCGGTATTTGTTATTATAGAGTTGCTATTACTCTTATTGAAGAGAGAGAGGTGTGGAGCAGCACACAAGAATAGTTCTAGACTGTTACCCAGGAGTTAAGCATAGTTTCTCTGCTCACTGATGGGACTTATCTGCTTAAGGGGAGAAGAACTGCACATGAAGCAACTCCTCAAAGTCCTAAAGCTGGAAAAGAGCTGGAGCCCACCCTGGCATCCTCCTACTTGCTGGCCCAGAGCCATTTTCATCCTGCAATCTGATGTCATTCCTCACACTAGTCTTCAGCTTCCCAACAAGTTCTTAAACTTCCCAGTGCTGGGAGTTGCTTTTCAAATGCACCGTAAAAATTGCAGTAACTCAGGTCCATTGGAGCCTGAGATACCATCTCTCCCCTGATGAACTGAGGTAGTGTGTGCTGTGTAGACCCAGTTGTGCAGATCTCCAAGTAGTGGCACCTGTTCTGTGCACTCTGGGCAATTGTGAGATTGCAAGTGTTAATGTAAAGAACTCTATCACCTCACTTGGCTTTTTTGGTGCAAAAAGCTGTGGGTTGTGCGCAGATGACAAATTATTGTGCATTATAAAGTAGCACAATGGCTTTAGCCATATCGCCGTGTGATATGATAGCAGGAGTGTAGGAACAGGTTAACCGCCATTCAGCTCGCTGGCAAACTCTCCTAACCCCTAATTATCAGCTGCTTTATCAATGAATATCTGAGCATTTGGGTTTGGGTTTTTTAAACAGAAAATCCTGAATCTAGTCCTTATTGCTGCTGAAAGGGAAATGAGTATGCTGATTACCTACATGCCAGTTGCACCGTCAAGTCAGTGTAGGAAAACAATTGTGGCTTGGAAAATTTGCAGTTCATTTGCATTAAGAGAGAAAAAAAATTCTTTATTCAAAGATAATTGTTGCTTAAGAGCTTGCTACAAAAATACCAATGGATTTTTTTTTCTTTTAAAATATTGTTTAATATTCATAATCTGTTACACCAAAGAAAAGTATATATGCCTGCCTATCTGTCAAAGGTAGGACTCGTGAACAATAGATACTGTTCTGCATGGGAGGTGCAAAAAGCTTTAGCTGGGATAAGGGTCATTATCATCATTAGTATTATCATTTTATTCCTCTTTAAACTCTGAAATAAATTGAACTAAGACTTTTCAATAGTTAAGAACCTGATGGAGTTTAATTAACCCGTTAAAGAGAATTCCACTACAGAGTTTAAGACTGATGAGGAAAAATTTAACTTAATGTATTTTAGTTGATCAAAGCACAATCCATGGAACAAAAGCTTCTGAACATAATTCTTTTTGCCTCCCCTCGATGTTGAAGAGCATTAAGCCTTTAAAAATTAGCATTAATGTATGTCAGCTCCCCCAGTTTCATTTTCTAGAGACTTTGAGCAGATGTAGTTCACATTTATAACCAGCATGATCTTCACCATCTGAACATTCATGATTTTATGAAATAAGACCCTTGAGACATAATGTTTTATTCCCTCGGGGTGAGATGTACCCATGAAGTGACTCAGATGGAAAGCTTGTATCTGTTACACTGACTACACTTTCTCTCTGTGGTGGCACCCAGCCTGTCAAGTCGGTGGGCGGCGTGGTTTGATTGGCAGCACTGTTTTGAAGGTCGTTGTGCTCAATGTATTCAAAGTGAGACAGATGTGGCTTTTTTTTTCCAGTTCTTACTCTGATTAATTGCCTCATTCAATTTCAACTCTATTGCAGTTAAACATTAATTCAGTAGGACTTAATAATGTATTCATTTATGATCTTGCTTATGCATTAATGACAATGATTTGCTGTTTTTTTAATTATAGAGATCCATGCAATGCGTATTTTACATCCACTTACAGGAAAATGCTATACACTCTTGTTCTTTTATGTCAGATAAATTAAACACTCAAAGAAGTGCTGAAGTACTTTATGAAATATTTCATTCTAAATATTTGCTGCAAAATATGTATTGCTACAGAGGCTAGCTTTAAAAACACTTGCAAAAGATTTGTATATACCTGGGGATTGCATCTGTTCATACATCATGTGAGTGATAGTCGTAGACCTCTACAAGAGCACGCTACAGAAAGATGTGCCTCCTGCTTAATAAGAAAGTGTCTTTGTCTCATTTTAACACTAATTAGGAGCTTTGCTTTGTTTTGGCTTTCTTCTTCTCATTTCTTTCCAGTAATTCAGGCATTGGAGGATGAGTGATTTAATGTGGTTTCTGCATCATGACAACATGCCTTCTAACCACTGGGCATCTCCAGCATACCCCTCTTTCCCTGTCCCCCAAATGCTGGTTTTGAAGTCAGCTCACAAAGCATTTGCTAAGATTGAAGTGCAACTGCATTGCATCTGTAGTGGCTTTAAGTCTACATGTTTTTTGTATTACTGGGGCTTTCCTTACTCAGGTTTCTTATTCCATAAAACATACCACAGTACAAAACCAGTTTTTGTTCTCTAGGCTTCCACATCTATTTTTGCATCGTAATGGAGATCAAAAGTAAATATTCATGTGCCAGGTATTTCCTTGTTTGGCACCTACTGTTTTAGTGCATTTCATCTTTATTTGATTTCAAATCGAAGGGTAAAGAACCATTACACGCAGTCTCTGCTCCCACAGGTATGGTTGTCCAGTGGTATTTAGTACCTATAGAGAACTGGAGCCACATGTCTCTTGGTGGCACAGAGCACAGCTGCCTCCTGGGACGTCAGCCTCAGTCCAGGTATGGCTGGAGCTGAAAGTGCTGGTTTGCCTGGTAATCCTTAGCTGGTTACCAGATTGTGCAGTAACTGTCTTCCTATGGGAGCATTAATACTACACATAGTTCCTGCTAGCAAAATTACTTAGTGTACCTTGAAAGGTCTGATCACCTGCTGCTAAAATGATACTTCAATGGTGATTATGGTTTTCAAGCTCGAGTGTTCAGGAGCTTTAATTAAGCAGGAAAAGGCCAGATCAGTAGCAGAGTCAACATCTCTCTGTTGGGTGGCATTTCTGGGTTGATTCTGAGCTCTATATTGGCCCCATATGAGTGATGTATTGGGGTGGCCTTTTTGCTGTAAATGATTTTACATATTCTGCTCACTAAAATAATTGGATGCTGTGAGCCACATATTGTTCATGTGCTGCAGGTTTCATTCTTTCCCCCATCCTCAGGTCCACTTTTGAAATTTCTGATGAAAGCTAGAGAGGAATTTCCTCTTTTTCTTTCTTTTCCACTCTCCAGTCTGAGGCTACATCCTGTTTCCTTTGCACTTGTCAAACAGTTATTTTTTCCATTCACGTTACTGCAGAATGACTCTTGGGAAGATACTTGTTTGTGTTCCACTGAGGTCATTAGATTTTAAAGTTTTGGTTCAACAAATATTTACAGGTTCCTGTGCTGAGATATCTCTGTATCTCATGAGCTAACGGGAGTATTTCTGATGGTGGTTATAGGGAGGTAAACCTAGTTTTTTCATATAATTACCAGTTATATGTTTCTGTTGTGAATATCTTCACTGTGGCATTGAATTCTCCCTCTCTCTCTCTTTAATACATTTGTTTACCCACTTGAAATTTAAAGCTTTTCTTAGTGTCTCATGGGTTCTTCAATCTTTGGGCAGTTAGTTTAAACTTCTGCATGTTTTTTTATTTACTGATCTGGATTGCACTGGGGCATCAACCAGCCTAATCCAGAAATCCTAATTAGCACTTCACATCTTCAAAGCATTGCACAAATGTGAACTAATCATATATTAATCATGCTGAGTTTTATGTTGGCTTATGTATTCTCTCTCTTGTGCTATGTGTTACAACCTGTCATATTATAAGCCACAGTATTTGAGAGATGAATCCAAGCTCTTCAGCTTTGTGTTCATCAGAAAAAGGCAACTGTCTCAAAATAACTGCTACTGCCTCTCTTTATTGTCCTCAACATTTGGTGCTATCATTAGTCATTTGAAAAATGAGTATCTTTATTTCTATGGATTGATGATGATTGCCCTAATCCTTTCACTCTGATTTCTGCTTATTCTGATTGTTGATTCACTTTGCTGTTTTCTGCCATTATGTGGGTTCTGGAGTAGCGAAATAGTATGTAGTATTGGTTTAATTTAAGGAATGTGTAGTGTTCATGCCAAAATTGATTATTATTAGTATTCTTCACTAAGCCTATTTAATTAATTTGGAATCTCCCTCTCTCTCCTTGTTACTTGTTCCTAAATAAAATAGTAAAAAGTTCTTAGGATACCAATAGTGGGTTGTTCAGTGAGCGCATTAGCACTGCGCTAGGTCTGTCTGTTGTAAATGCAACCCTGTTGCTAGTTCAGTGGTTCTGATTCACATCTTGTCAGGCGTGACTTTAGTTACAGCATCTGCTAAAAATAAAACCACAGTAGGGTTTTGGGGCTTTTTAATAGTCACTCCTTGAGGAAAATAAGCAAATTTAATTGTGAGGAAGATAAGCAAGAGAGCACCTAATAAAGTGTCCTGCTCTCACACTGTGGGTGAAGATTTAAAACCTGGTCCTACAGCGTGTGAGTTGATCATTTCCCACCATCTACAGCTCATTGCAAAAGCTGTGCCCAGGTGATTTCCAAACTTCAGACAGATCCTCCAGGAGCAGTGCTCAGCACCATGGGTTGGTAATGAGCAGCAGAGCATCTGAGGTGCCAGGGTGTGTTGTAGGTGCTGCACAATCCTGTAGGCTTTCAGGTTACCAAGCATCATAGGAACTTGTAATTCAGGCTGGCTGTGCTCAGGGGGTTGTTTCTGATCTGAACCTCTATAAACTCTAGCATGATATAATTTGCTTAGACATTACCATGCTAATTATATGTTAACTTCCCGTACTTACCATGTACTGTACATCCCAGAGGAAAATACTCTATTCAGAACAAAAAAGATTTAGAGTTCATGCAATTAGAAGAATGCATAAAACTTAGGAACAGAATATTAAAGTGCTGCATCTTCCTAATATCCAAAATAAGCAGGATTGTGTTGCTGCTGTAGGACTTTTTCCATCAGCCTTGGTTAGTTATTTGAAACATGTTAGGATGATAGTTCCCACTCAGATATTTCCTTTGTTTGTCATCTTTTTTAGAGTGGAGAACTTCTGAGAACAGATTGTGCTGAAAACCTTTATGAACTAAATGCAGAAAGTATGAAAATGTGTGTGGACCAAAGTTACAAATACTCTTTAGAGCAAAATATACTTTTTTGTGGGTATTTAATGGCTTAGTACTGCATTTCTTGATATTACATTAAATCGGATCAATACAGTAAAGGAGGGAATACACTGCACTGTACATTTATCATGCACGTCATTGTCCTTAGAGGTCATCAGATAAGCAAATAAAAAAGTGGTTTCTCATTTCTTATTTTCAATGAGCAGTTACTAGTAATGTTGACATATATTATGCATCATTACTTGTTCAGTGTCCTTATTAGAAAAGGAGAAGTGTAGAGGTTTAATCAAAGAGTTTAGGTAACCAGACAGTCATAGAAATAGTGGGCACTCACTTCAAGCACTTTTATGGAAGGTAAATAGTTACACATTTTCTTCCTCAGTTTCTTGAGCAGTATGTTCTCAAAACAGGACTGTGTGATGAAAGATGCATTATTGCTATCCTTATGGAGTCAAGAAGTTTGAGGCACACAATCACAAGACAAACTGTTGTTCAAGTTAGGAAGTAAACTCAGTTATTGCTTGCACTCTTGTCTTCTAACTACTTCACTGCTTTCAAAACTTGTTTGAGCAGCAGCAGAGAGGAAGTCAAAATTAATCTTACCCATAACATTTGTAATAAAATTAATAGGAACTATTTTATCAACTCCTGGTGCAGTGGAGGAGTACCTTTTTACCATCACTGGAGGAGGAACAGCCAGGGTAAAGAAGCGAGCATGTAGCAAAGGTGGCTCATGTGCAGAGCAATGCCTCTTGTTCTGCTTCACTAATGGTAGCTATGGCAACCTCAGGACATTAACTTATGCAGTGATTGCAAGCCGTGAGCATCAAAGCAAGTAATTAGGGAGACAAATGGGAAGTCTTGATGGATTCTTCCATCAAGATCAAAGCTTTGTATAAGTTTTTCATTAATTTGGGAACAAGCACTGAGGTGATTTGTATGTTCCATTAGGCTATCAATGAAAATCAGGAGCAGAGCTAGATTGTTTTGTAATTTTTCAAGGAATGCCCACTCAACCAAGTCAAAAACCTTCTGAATAGCAGTGATAGTAAATCAGGAATGCAGTAGTTGAATCAGGCCACTGGAGTATTCAGCGTACTCCGGGTGTTTTCAGCAGAAATACAATTGTGCTAAACTTAGGTTGTCTTCATCATTACTAGGATCAGTAACTGTAACTCACAAATTTTTAGATTGCAATATTTAATGCATGGCATGTGCTTCTGAGAATTCAGATCAGGGGATTCACTCTCAATATCTTTAACTCAAGAACTGGTTGAAACTTAATGACCTGTGCTATGTAGGCGCTTTGAACTGATGGTCTGTGGTCACTTCCGGCTTTATACTCTAACCTGTCTTTGTTCATGAAAGAGTCTGGGCAGCGTGACACCATGGACAGCATGAAGTCCTCAAATAATAAGGAAGATGATTAATTGCCTGAAGCAACAATTAGTAATTGTAATGTAGATTTTAACACAAACTTTTGAATGGACTAGTTCTTTCTATTTGGAGTGAATCCCAACTGCAAGCAGTTGAGTAACCCTAGGCTACATCTCCCTATTTCCCAGATTTGCTTTTCTGAAAGGCAAGCTACCTGCGCTGGGTAGGAGTTTTCCAAATCAGTAAAACTTCCACAGCACTTTGAGTCTAGAGCTTTCTGTAGGATGCAGCAGTAGTCCCTAGATCATCAATAAGTTCATTTTGCTGGGATTTTGAAGCAGGCATTAATATTTGGGTTGGGCTTTCATTTTTAATTGATGAGGGAAGAGACTGCCTGCCTTTCTTTCCTTCTTGATAACGCAAACTTCTCTTTAGTAACTTCAAACACCCCAATTCTTCAGTTAAAGGCGAATTAAGTTTTCCTGTATTTCAA
Organism: Psilopsiagon aurifrons; assembly: GCA_025447955.1. Classification (NCBI taxonomy): domain Eukaryota; kingdom Metazoa; phylum Chordata; class Aves; order Psittaciformes; family Psittacidae; genus Psilopsiagon; species Psilopsiagon aurifrons. Next base: position 7,003 of record JAOEHY010031772.1, on the reverse strand, counting down.
ATTAGCTCTCTGAGGGTGGCATCAGCTCTGTTTCTTTTATGTTTAAGTCCCAGTTCTTTAATCTGTTTCTAATACATTCTGTTCAGCAATTTTGCATTTCTGTTTTAGTGGAAGCAATGCTGATTAATTCCTTCTCATGACATCTGTGGCTGCATCCTAGATTAAACCTACTCTAATACAGAGCCTATCATTAAGTGTTAAATATTCTTGCAAGGCTACTTAAATTAGATTCAACATCAGTGGATCATTTAGTAGAGAGTCGTTAATTCTCCATCTTACGGCAAGGCCACATTCTGGTGATGCTTTTAATCACAAGATTATTGAGGAATGATTTGAAAGGGATATGCTGCCCATATTTTGCCTTTGGGCAAATTATGAAAGGTCAAGTTGCCAAGGAAACAAAACTAAGATAACATTACTAATTCCTGAGTCCAAGAGTTGTCTTTCCTGATCATATCATTTGCTCAACATACATGCTTAGAAAAGATACCAGCCAACAGTACCTCTGCCATGTCGCTCAACAGAAAATGGCTTTATAATTCTTGCTTTTCTAGCTGGTGTTTGTAGTGGCTCACCAGAACACTTTGCCTCTGTAGAACTCAGATTGGTTCATTTGGTGGTTTAAAGATATGGTAGATATTATTCCCAATTTACAGAAGGGAAAAGAACAAAGGGGAGGGTTAAGATTTACATATTCAAAGGTAGCTGCAAACTTCAGATTTTACCAGTTTTGACAGTCTAATTTGCAGGCCTTTAGAGAATCCTGATGTTCATAAAGTGAAGAGCACTTGATAGCACACCTTCATTAAGGCACCTCAAGTTAAATACTCAGAATTGCAAAGCCCTGCAATCTTTCTTCTGGTCACAAGTCAGGCCAGTGGCAGAGCCAGAGCAGGCTCTCCAGTATTTGCTGCTATTCAGACTGTAGTGCTTCCTCTTTTTCTGTTATTTCCTTTTTTTATTGGTACAGGATTGGCTCCAGAGCATGAAAGCCTGTATGGGATAGTAGCGTGCTATGATGAGTCTCTTACTGCTCCTTTGTCCCTTCCATCCTCAGATATGTAAGTGTGTGTTTGTGTCTGATTCCTTGTCCTTCCTTTGGACAACTCATGAAAAGGGAATAATTTTATTCCCTAAAGTATCAGCACCTGAGATTGTAGTAGATTCTGTCCTTAAATTTTCATTCTGAACTGTGCTGTGTCATAGGGCACTGCATAATGAATACGACCCTGCCAATCAAGACACTCTGTTTTATATCACTTATTACTAAATTGAAAATGGTGTTTTACTACAGCAATAAAGGACTGGTACAAGCATGAGGTACATTTTTATACAACTCTATGAACTTTGTCATTGAAAACATTATAGCCTTGAATTTGAGAGCACAGTGGAAGGCAATATAATTTGATTACCTATATTAATCAAGTAGAGTACAACATATAAAACCAGTAATGCATAAGTCTGACTGGAGCCAGATAACCCTCTTGTGCATCTTAGAAAGATTTATTTTCAGTAATATAATTCATTTGACATGAAAGTATCATAATTGCGGTTGCTAGGAAGGATTTCTTTCTTTCCTTTTTTAGGAAAAAAACCCTATCATGCTTTCAAGAGCAGCTTCTTTTTTTAAAACTTTGCTTACTGAAAAATTGGAAACAAAGCTTTGGTTTTGTAATTGCGTCAGTTTTTCATTAGCCAGCTGAGCTAACAAGGTGCTTTGGTCTGAATGCAGTTTCTGCTTTATAAACAGAAGTGCTAGGTGTGAATGTAAAAGAATTTCTTTAATGCACATTGATTAGCATGAGACCCTGTCATTCTCAACCGCTGCTGCTAAAAGCTGGCCAGAAGTTCTTGCGCTTTCACTTATCTGTGTAAGTACTTCACATAAATGCTGAGGAGAACCTTCCCACACTCCAGCTTCATGAAAAGGCTTTACAGCATATTTAAAGATGCCTAATTACTCTGCAGTCCGTGAAAGCCCCTGTTGTTATTATATGTGCAGTAGCGATACATACTAATAATAGCATTACCATGAGTTGCTGTTTATGCATTTTATTGCTACGTGTGGCTGCAAAACACACGTGAGTTGGTTGGTTTATCACAGCTGATGCAGCAAAAATCACAAGTGGCAAAGGAAGTACTGGCTGTGCTGCACGTCCCTCTGAGGCAGGAAGACCTGCCTACTTCATAGTGCCAGTGCATATAGACTGAGAGGGGGTAAAACACTGTGATCAAGGCATTTTCCAGTTTTTCAAACAGATTTCATATTCACCTTTGTTCATAATAAACTATTGGAAAATGAAAAGTTTCTGTAATTCACTCCATGATGAATAAGTGGTGGCTTGTTCCATCTAATCATTAGCAGTTTTATCTTTGTGCTAGTAATAATGGTTTCTGATTAAAGGTGATGGAGTTCATTCAGTGTTTGTAGTCCCCTCTCATTATTGGTCCACATTGCAGTAAGCTGTTTATTCCATTCTTGCTCTTCAGTCTTCGGTTCTTCCTTATTTCCCCTCCTGTTGAGATGTTTCCTCTTTCTTTTATTCTCTAATCACTCTGGTCTGCATTAGCCACAGTGGGGGCTGTCACTACTGAGGAAAGACTTCAGTGTGTTGGAGCTTCTATTCATAAATGACAGCTATCCACACAACTGAGCATTTCCACTTCAGTCCTGGCAGAAAAATGCAAATTAAAGAAGTCTGTAGTGACAACAGGAAGGATAAATGTCCCCAAGCCTGTTCAGAAAGTTTCAGGATAGTTCAGCTGAAGATATTTTCATTCCCATCTTTCAACATGTACTACCAGCCCATGGCTTGATCTCTGAGGTCAGTGCAGGTCAAACTACCTTTGCAATGTGAAGGCAGAACAGTGAGGTAGGAGGCTTCATCTTGTAAATCATTACATTTACATCCATCATTGACATTTTGGGGGCTGACAAGAACAAATGAGTATCTCAGGGGGTCAGAAGAGAGGAGCAGTAGAGCAGGACTAAGAGAGTGGAGAGTCCTTACAATTTCACCTCAAATAGCAAATACATTTTCTTAAATTGCTTAATGTTTAAAGGCTTGTTTAGTTGGCCAAAGAGGTATTTTCCAGGTAATGACATAGACCTTGAAGCTTTTATGTTTAGCTTTGTCAAGACATAATTCGGTAAGAGTGAATAACCAACTACCTTATTTTCTTATCCGTTTAGCTTGCAGCCTCTGGTACATTCCTTAGGTTATATTGAAGACACCCAAATGTATGCCCTGGGCAATGCTTGTCCTTCACTTCCAAGACTTCCCTACTTTAATATTTTTAAGAGCTAAATGGAAAGAAAGTAAACAAAAAAAAAAAAAAGATTTAATTTGCAGTGTATTAATGACTGCAGCTGGAGGGTTTTTTTGGGGGGGTAGGTGTGGTTTTACTTTTCATATTTAAAATCTTTTCTTTCTATCTTGGTGATTTTCTTTGTTGCAGGGTAGCTTGCCTGTGGCAAGTGGGGCATCCATCCCTCAAGGTTTCTGTTAAAAGCAGTGGTTGAAATCTGCAAGCATGCTCTGAAGGTTTCCTTGAAGGAATAGGTCTTCCACAGATGGCTCAATTCTTGTGCTAAATCTTTTACTAGCTTTGAATTTTAATGTTCAATAATGCAGACATTAATGGGAGCCATTATTAGCTTTGAATTTTTTAGCCACAACAACATAAACCTTGATATGAGTTAAATAGCAGTGGAGTTAAATAATTTCATTTTATTAATTATATATAAGTATTGTAAATCTTGTCCCTGACAGCAACAGGGACTTGTCTTCTCAGTGGCTAAAGGCATTCAACAAAACAAAGCATCTGATTCACACAACTTCCTAGATTCATTAAGTTAAGAATGAGCTCTACTTCATTTTACTGAATTCGTGTATGTTGAGAACACAGGAAGTGCTTTGGATCGTTTTCCAAGTCCACAGCTTCTAAATGAACAGTTTATTAAAATATTACATATAGATTCATAGTGGTATGTTTCAAGGTAGTCTATCACTCCCCTGGATTTCAAATTGGATTCAGCACACTCATCCTGCCAGGTCCAGAATGAATGGTTACAAAGACAACAGATACTTGTCTTCATACCTAAAAGATACAAGTTCTGATTCCGAACATAATCCCTGCTTCTGAGTGTTTGTGTTAGGAATTCTTGAGGTGTCCAGCCATGTGAATGGGAAAATCTGTGATACACTTAGAGGGAAACTTCAGAGTCATCAGGTGGGTATCTTCATACATAGCCTGGTATTTTCTTTTGTCACTGCGCCATTTGGACTTGCAGGGAGAAGTAAGGAAGAAAGCAGTTGTCAGAAAAACTGTGTATGAATGTACATATATTTATATAAAAGACTGAAATGCATAAATGAAATAAAATAAACATTCATGTGAATCAGCTCTAACAATCCACAGCTAGTTTCATAACCAGAAATCCATCACTCTCACACTGGAGGGTGACTGTTACTAAGCACGATATGAAAGTATTAAGAAGTGCCTTTCCTCCTGAGTTCCATGCTGAAATCCCCTCTATCAGCTTCCTGCAGCTAATAATGTTTCTGCACTGAGGGAAGACAGCCATGCATGTGCTTCACTAAATAAATATGTAAATGAAACTTCCAAGCAGTGGAGTCATAGAGCTGAGAATAACTAAATGCTTTCCATTAAAGCAAGGCTACTTTAACAAATCTTATTGTTTCATAGTGGACGAGTACTTTTTTGCCACTCCTTAGTGTCATGGGCATGGCATAGTAATGGACTAGATTTGCAGTCCAAATTGAAGAAGAAAACTGATATTTATAGTGAGTGGAGAATTACTAGACAGACCATTATGGTTAAAGTGGCTTTTGGCTATACGCATATAAAGTCCTAAACTCCTCTTAATTTTAAAGAAAGCTTATAACCCTCCCTCCAAACTCCAGCAGCCTCTCATCATTGTAAATAATGTCTTGAAGCCACTTTTCTTCTGTTGGACATCCTGTCTAAGCATCCTTGCATTAAAAAAAATCAGAGTTCTCTGTGGAGAGAGTCACTGTGAATCCTCTCCTGGTTTCTGCTCTTCCCTGGAGAGCATGAGGGACCAACACACCTGGATGGGGGATCCAGGTAGCTCAAAGCCAGGAGGCTCATGATAAAGGGCAGGCAGCAAGACAAGATGTCTCTTTGCAAGCAAATTATGTTGGTCATAGCTTAAAACTGTACAACAAGAAAGTAATGGATGTTTCTTTGGTTCTTTCATGAAAACCCACATACAGCATTGAAGCTGTAAATGTCTCCAAGAGTGTCTGTCTAATGAAAAGAAAATGAGTGACAGGTGACACAATGCCCAGGCGAGGGGAGAATGAAAAGAAGCTGTGAGTACTTCACAGGAGAAGCAAACAGCATCTCTTTTCCTGTCCGTCTCCTCCATTTCGTAAATTGGTGAAATGCAGTGTCAGCCATTCAACTTCGTGTGCACTCTCAGTTACCCGAGCATGGCTGTAGGATTGCACCACTGGGGCTGTGTGGAAATCGGCTGAAATAGGGGCGAGGTGAAAAAGCCTCAGTGCATTGTTTGTGTGGTTCTTGCAAATGCTGAGCTAAATTTGGCCTGTAATTCACATTACTCCTTGGTATAATCACAGGTGTTACAAGTGAAAGTGACCTCCTGCTTTGTCTGATCGCTCTCTTTCTTGGCAAATGTGGGCTGAAATTAAGCATAAGATTGTGAGTATGAAATGGCTGTCTTTGGGTTTTCCAAAGCATCCATCCCAAGGGTATTCATGCTGCAACCATGGATATGAGTCAATCACAGTTGGTAAATTGACTTCAAAGCAGCTATATCAACCTACCATTACATACTTAGAATGATTCCAGATAGAGAGGGAGGAAGAGATTATACATTGGAAGAGATTTATTATATGGAGATCAATCGATCAATCAGTCTACTTTTTTTTCTAACCATAAAGCAGAATAGATTGATCCTGGAAAAGGCATCATTAAATCATCCAAAAATTACGGAAAAACATTATACTGGTATATTAAGGCCTAAAGTAGGAGGTATCATATGGTAAACCAGGCAGAAAGCCTCTCTTGAATGTGGTACAAACATTGCTCTGTAGATGGCCCTGGATGCTGACATTTCTATTTTTAATGAATGTGTCTATATTAAATGCTTATGTAGCAATATTCCTCTGTGTAGGCTCCAATGAAATATTGCATTATGGAAGGATATTTCTACCTTTCCTACATGGGGGAAGGGCAGGGGTCTGGTGGCTCTTAACATCTTTTTCAAAATGGTTTGGTTACTCTTCTGTGAACTAGGTCATTTTTCAACTTGGCTTGAAAGTAGGCAGCTGTAGATCATACTTTGTAGATCTCAAGGAATAATTTGTGATTATCCCTTTTATTTTCCAAGAGTGCTTTCCTGTATATAGGTGTAATAATAAAGAAACCATTTTCAGCTTAAAAGATGTGCTTGTCAAACCACAGCAATGATTTTCCAGTTGCTGGCTTTTTTAGTTGTGCAGCCTTTTAATATTTCTGCTTGAATTCTTTCACGACAGAAGCAAATGAAAATTACACCGTGGTTTTTAGGTCTCTGTTCCCTGATTTTTGCTTGTCATGTCATGAACTTCTTCGAAGCAGTGAAATGGCAGCCCATCTCCCTGAGAGCTCCAGACAGATTTCTAAAGTTGTCTTGTTAACAGCTTGTCAGAAACCTACATTTCAGTCTCGCTGAGTTTATATCATGCAAAGAAAAAAAAAAAAGTTGCTGGAAATTATGATTTTTACAGGTTCTGACATTTTTCTAAAGAACTGAAATGCTCAAGGCTGCTGTCTCCCTTAACAGGCTGTGTTGTTTTGGGTAATATTCTGCGTTGCATCAACTGAACATCAGAGCAACATTCAGTTTCTTCCCTTTAACATGTTCTTTGAATTATTTAAGGTGTTTTGATGTTGGCTAGAATTTGTAACAAAGTCCTCCAGCTTTTATCCTAAAATATCAAAAAGGTTG
>JAOEHY010031771.1:29753-43433 GCA_025447955.1 Psilopsiagon aurifrons | reverse complement strand
TTCCCCTGCATCCTACATTAAATAGAGAGCTATTTTCCCTTCTTTCAGCTTCTGGCAGCAATAATGAAATAAAAAAAAAAATCTTAAATTGTTATTGTTTTCTCTGAAAAGCCCCATGAATACAAATCTACAAAGCTGCCTCATGAATGGAAAAATCTTCAAGTGTCTTCTCTTTTTATAGTTGCACTTTGGACAGCTGCCCAAGTGATAAACAGCCCTCTGTTCACGCATCTGCATGACACAGTCTTGCAATATGGTTGGAGAGATAGTAGGTTTGTTATAAGATAATGACTCCCTAGGGCACTCAATGCCAGGAAGTTCAGCTCATCTAATTCTCCCTATCAAGATTAGCTGCTGATGGCCACTGTCCCTGGACAGGCCCCATTTGCAATGCACCTCATTAGGACTCACTGGGCTGAGGGCAGGACAGCCTAGCCACACAAACAAAATAGGTAACGGGTTGTGACTTCTATTGTGCAGAAAATTAAGTTGATAATTCATTTGTGATGCTCCTTCAGCCATCCCCTCCTGTTACTGTGAATTTAGCAAGTATTCTAGGTCATATGTAGCTGTACTAATCTCATTGTAAATTATTACTGCAGCCCTGTGGTACATGCAGCTGGCTTAGCTGCAGTGAGCTTCACAGCATATACCCTTCCTCCCTCCTCCCAACAAAACAAAATCACAAATGCAGAAAGATTCGCGTCTATTTAAAACACACATGGTAGCAAGCTCTGCAAAGACAGGTGATTCAGGATTTAGTTTCATGTGCTGTCATTACACAGCAACTAGGTCCAGTGCAAACACTATAGCCAGTATGGTACAGCAAGGCTGAGGCTGGTGTCATATTCAGCTTGGCAGTTTTGAAACAGTGTGCAGGCATAATAGGCTGCAGCACAACTTAAAAGTCTCAAGCTTCATGTTTTACTGTGTGTGAGTTCGTTTTAGTACAAGACATGTACGGCAAATAATTCACTGTGCTGTAAGATTCCCATGCAAACCCAGGGAATTCACGGAAGCTGCACAGTTGTTAAGCCAAGCAGAATTTAACCTGTCTTGCTGCTAGCAAAGGGCAGCACTGTCTGATATTTGTGTAATTGTTTTCTTGATCATGCTTGAGTGAAAAGCAATCTGGGAGCAGCAAAATCACAAACCATTTGGGGTGAGTTAACGCTGTATTTTACAGTTCAGCATTAATCAGATTTTTGGGCTCAGTCCTGTCCAGGGGCTGCTGAGGCTCTGCAAACTCTAGGCTGAGTTGCAGATGGTGTTTCTGAGTGCCCTGCTGGTCAGCGGGGAAGGCAAACAGCACCACACAATGGGATGCAGCCAAGTCAAAGGTGGGTACCACATCTAAACCTGTCTTATTGCATTCTGAACTGCTTTAAAGGCCAGTTTAAACTCAGAAAGTGAGCTGCATCCTACACACCACTGGAAACTTTTTGAAGGAGAAAACTAGGCATTCATTATGCAAAGGAGACCAGTATATATGCATTGCTGTCTCACATGGTCTTACTGTGGGTCTGGATATTGTGTTCCTCTTGGAGCCCCACTCCTTGGGACACAGGAGTATACAAGAGTGTCCATTCTCAAAACAAAAGGAAGGAAAACTATTTTCTAGCTCAGACTAAAGTTTGAAAACCCCAGATGTAGAATTTCAACATGCAAATCCTTCAAAGTGTATTTTACACTGATGTTATTTATGATGTGTGATTGACTAACAAATTTACTGACTTGACAGGTGTTCCTCCACCAACACAGAGCACACTGGCTCCTCTTTTTTAACATTTCTCTCTGGAATTGCAATCATCTTCTTCAGTTCAGCTAACCCCTCCTCTGACCTCTCCCTGCAGGTAATTTCAGGAGATGCTGCATTTCAATGATCCCAACCTGCTGGATATCCAGAAACTGCAGCTATGATAAACTCTACTTTTCATTTTTCAAAGATGTGGCATTTGGCACAGAAGTCCCTTAATCACAAGTTATCAATGGCAGGGTGAGTATCCTGGCAAAGTGCCCCAATAAGCCTGTTCCTTTTCTGATGCTCTTCCAGATACTGTCAGTGGGAAGAGCCACTGTCAGTGGGAAGACCTTATGGTGGACATCTCATATAGGGCTACCAAAGAGGTCATCACCTTAGAAATAGCTTTACTTGTAAACCTAATGTGAATTGCAGCAGGTCTACAGAGGCCTATGCAACCTGATTTCAGAGTGTTTGGATTTCCAAGACAGACTGTATGTTTTTGACAAGCACTCTTGCGGATCTCAGAGCTCTCTGAGCACATGGATAAGGCAGCAAGGTGGTAAGAAAGGGCATCCAAAATAAATAGCTTCATAAACTGCAAGTTTTCAAAGATACTCCAAATCAGTCTAGTAGTAATTAGAAAACTAGACAGGCTTAGGGAAATTGAAACGGAGATTCTTTATCACATCTGTCCTGGAAAAATCTATGGTTTATACTGATACAAAAGACTTGTCTTCTTAAAATTTCCACATGCACAGTTTTAAGCATATTGAAGATAAATTAACAATATTTTAAAGATTATTTTACATGTAATAAAGGCATGGTACTTACTCTTCCTCATATATCTTTCTGCAAAAGAGGAGAAAACAAAACATGCATTAGATTCCTCCCAAAAGGATTTGTACTGATCAGAGGCCAGATTCTCAGATACACTTCAGTGAGACAGAGCAGCTGTAACTGGCCGCATTAACTTAGGTTTATGGCTGCTGTGTGTCAGCAGACCTGCACGAAACAGCCAGAGGGTACTGGTGAATCTGGCCCTATATCTTTTTGAAAGGACAGCCCCACATAAGAAAGGATTGTCAGAAACCTGGCTTTGTCTGTAAGACCCAGCCTTGTCCTAACACTGTTAGGAAGTTTGGGTCACTGTGCCAGCAAAGGTAAGTAACATCAAGTCCTTAATATAAAAAGTAACATTAAACAGTAATTCTTACACTTTACATACATTCCCATCTACTCTCTTTAAATAGAAGTGTATTTTTAAATGGCAAAGAATACATTTCAGACTTTCAGGATATAGAATCAATGAATCTGTTAAGTATTTTGTAGGCTGAAACCTCTTCAGAGTAGGGTGGTGCTGTTACATATACTGGAAGAAGCAATGTTTCCAATTGAAGTTTGGAAACACTCGAGCATGCATATAGAATATTTTGCTTATTGTATGAATATGCTCAAATGTGGGGGAACCAAAATGTCACTCCATCTGTGCCTTAGGCTTTCCTGGTATCACATCATCAGTCACTGCCTTCTGACTGCCTGCACTCTTATCTCCTTGGCCATCAGTGCCTAACTGAGCATCTGGAAGCTGGTGCTTTCATTGATTCTGCACTGTCAGCATTTTGCATGCTTATGATATCCCTCTGCCCCTGTAATAGTTGACCAAGCTACTTCAGGCTGAAAGCAGAGCAGGTAGTTGCCAGCATCCTTTCATTTTTACCAGCTGCATTTCTTTGGCTAAGCCAGCAAACAACATCCCCAGTTTGCATAATCGCTTCTGAAACACAGGACTCCACAGAATTGGGATTTGCACATGACTCCAAGGCAGACACCTACAGTTTGGGATGGAATTTCTCCTCTTCAGTCAACAGGAAGAATAGGCATTGCACCATGGCTAATTGAATCTGATTTGTCTGTACAGATGTGCAGAGAGCCACTCTCAAATTGCTCCCGATATAGAAGTTGTTTTTCATATGGTAGATATTACTCATCTGAGAAACAGAAGCCCCTGTTGACGTTAGCCCATTTGAATTGTTGGGGTTTTTTTTTAATGGAACAATATTCTTTCCAAGGAACAAAAGAAATGTTTAAGTAAACATTGTTCAAGAATAGTTGTCACCAGCCCCTGCATATATTAGGTCTCACAATGGAAAACAGCCTACAACTTATTTGGTAAAAATGTTGCATAGTTTTCTTCCCAGGGCAAGAATTCTCCAATCTGTAGTAAAGGTTTACATGACCACAGCTCTGCATTTAAGTATGCACTTTCAGGTCTTCACATGCAATCTTTAGGCACTAGGAAAAAAACACAGTGTAGTATGTACACACCAGTGCTTTTTTCATTGGTTCCTGTTTAAAGGCTAATCACGGAAGAACAAAACAAAACAAGGCTTCATTGTGAAAAGAAGGCTTTGCACTTCCTGCTAACAAAGGCTACAATGGCTCAGCACAAAATATCCTTTCTCTTCACAAATCCCAGCTGTGGTACTGGAACAGGAGCACTTCTTGCTGGCTCTGGAATTCAGGTAGTGCCATCCACCCTAGGATGTAGGGGGATACTATCTTTTATTTCCTTCCATGTTCCCTTGCCTCAGCAGCAGGGATGAACGGATGACAGTAGTGGTTTCTCTTGATTAGTCAGAAAAGAATAATGCAAGCGTCAGTAAGTAAAACACCCCTTTAGGAGAGATATCTGACCATCCATTAGGGTGAAAGCCTGAGTTTGTATGAAAATCTATTTCCTCTAACTTCCAGTGTAGCTAAAACCTAAGTACTCTGCACATACACTTTATTATGTAATTAATAACTGCACATATTGCACAGAATAAGCCTTATTTTCAATATAACCTGTCTTCAAAGTGTACATTTCTTTTTTAACATTGTTAATAGTTTACCACTCTTCCTAGATTTCACTTTGCCATACTTCCCATCTCCTAGGTCCTTACACATCTCTGCAGACCTATCACTAACTGGGGTGTGATTGAAATACCTGTTGATGATGAACACTCCATTATTTGTGGTAGTGTTACATCTCTCCTATAAGCACACTTTCCTGGGGCTGGAATTAGACCTCTGATCCGAAAGACCATGGCACATTCCCTCCTGACAGCTCTCTATGATGCTTTTGAGAAAGTGAGGGGGCAAGGGGATTTATGGGTGGGAAGAAAAGCACTCTCCATGGAGAGAATGAGCTGGTTCCTGTGGCTGGCTGCAGGAGGAGACTGTGCTGGAGGAAAGATGGATTTGTCATTCTGCAATATCCCCAGTTCTCAACACATTTCCCCAAGGGGCAGGCACTGAAGATGATGGCACAAAGCACTTTCCACTGGCAGGACCTGGCAATTTGGTCAAACACTGATCACTCTCAAATACCCCCATCATGAGGGGTCCAGCACAACACAGCTGCTCCAGACCCCTGGGGCCTTGCCACAGGGGCCCAGATACACCAGTGCATGTGAACAGCTCCATCACAGCATACTTAAATTCAAGGAATAGAATTGCTGAAGACAGAGGCAGAAAGTTTCCTGGCAGCTGGGCAAGGTGTTTCAAATAGCCCATGATATGATGCAGCATTTCTTTTGCCAGTATGGGGCACTGAAGCTAAGGGAAGCGCAGCCTTTCTTGAGCTATTTTTGGCCATCTTAGAGAAAAAGAAATCTAATCATGGCCCCTGGCTTGTCATCTTTTCATGAAAGCAGCGTAAGCCAGAGCTCCCAGCAAGCCTCATAAAACTCTGGATTTACAGGGGACCTTTCATCTACATCCATTTAAAATGTTCCCTGCCAGGCAACTGAATATGGACGGAAATCATCATTTGAAAAGATCTTACTTTAAGGACTGTACACAGTCTCTCAAATACTGCTTCAGTTCTTCATCCTTTTCATAGGATTCCAGCATGGTGTGTGCATCATCATGGCGATAGCAGTAGATTTTATATGTGTCTTCTAGTGGGCCTTTAATCTGCAAGAACGCTTCCCCTGTTAAGGAGAAAAACAAAGCATGTCAAGTCAGACAACAGCTTCTTAGAGGGAGTTTTATTATTCCACCACATTAGCCGTGAGCTAAAAAGGCTGGCTTCCACTTTACTTCCCTTAGAAACGATCTTGCGTGTTTATGTGCATTATTTATTACGTGTATTTCTCAGCTGCTCATCTTTGTCATAGCCAGGCACCATTATATCAGTGTTAATGCAGGAAAATTCCCTCAGGAAAAGACATGAAATCTCTATACCTTGCTCCCTTTGTACATAGCCTCCTAATTCACTGCCCCAGCTTAATGCCCCTTCAGTGGAAACCACACAGGAGAGCTTGACTGCTAAGGAGAGACCATTTTTGTGTGGTGGGCTGGCAGGGGAGATGAATATAAGCCTGTTAATTTTCCTTTTGACTTTTTTTTTTTCCTACTGAATATGAACTTAAATGGGTTATAACAGGAATAATGACTATCTCCCATTAGCCACTTTGATCTGTTTTGAAAAATCCTGAAATGGCAATTGTGATGGCCCAGAATAGAGATTTTTTCTTCACATGGCAGAGGAACAACCTCCACCCCTCCCCTAATTGAATAAAACAACCATGGATTACAGCCATTTTTATATAATATCTAAGTTTATATACAACTGAAGGGGGACAACATTTCCATTTCCAGTCCTCCACACCACCATTTCCCCCCAGAGAACAGCTGGGAATTTTACAGGCACTAAAGTAGTCCTGCACTCGTTTCCCATTTAATTCTGGTGCCTAATTCTCTCAGCCTAAAATCCCTGTGTCGGTTCCTGTGTATGTAAGAAATAGATGCTTCATCTCTTCTGCTGAGATATTCATTCACTTCTTATACCCTTATGTAGCAGTGTCCTGATCAGCATCCTCACAAATGCATACAAAAAACAACAGCAATGGTGAAAACTTCTGTCTTGGACTTTTACTGAAAATTACATCTATGTGGCAACCAGTCCAATGTTTTATAAACATTCCCATTGAGTTACAGCAATGATTATTAAAGTTAAAAGCCAAGCACGACATTAATTGTGAGCTCTCCATTCATAGAGTAAGCACCAAGCTGTCAGGCATTCTGCATGTTTCATCCTGACCAGAGTGGGCTGTTTCATAATACATTGCATTGAACTACTCCTTCTTACAGTAAAAAATGATTCAGTTACCACAGTAACACACCTCTGGGTTTTTTTCCCTAGCAGCAAAGGTTAACTGGGCTGTCTAATGCACGTTTGTTTCAAGGCGCAAATAAGGGAACAATGTTGGAGCTAAGACCACTCGAGTCCATTTTAGTTACTGTAAGGCCCAGTCAGAAAAGCACTTATAGTTAAATGCTCTTTAGCTGTCTGTCTTCTCTGTCTTGTGCTTAATGTTAATGCTTATGGCTACCAACGTACACTGCATCCTGATTTTCCCATGAACTCTCTATACAGGCAATGGTACAGCAAAAGGGGAAACCCTAACAAGCTTTCTCTTGATCATGCTCCCTTAGTGCCTGATTTTTAGAGATGCTGAGCTCTCACATTTTTCAATAACTTTAAGCAGAGCTCCAAGTGCTTAGCACAGCCTGAACTATACCTAGCCATGAAGTGAGGTTATGTTTTCAGTAGCAAAAATGCAAACTGTAGACCTAGAGCTCATTTCAGCATATACTAGAGGCTGGAAATTATCATTCTCTTCTCCACAATGAAAGGAATGAACAAGATCTTTCAGTGATGCATTGTGCCACAATGACAGATGTTTTCATTGATGCTCAATGATGAGAAAAATAAGGTGCTGATTTCACGAATAGGGCTTTTTAAGAGCAGACAGATTTCTTAAGCCTAAAACTCTTCCTGGTTCTGAGCCATATGGACCAAACCAGATGAGCTTCAGGCATATCACTGTGGGAACTTGCTTTATGGACTAAAACCACATTGTATTTGGGCACAGCTTTAAAACTACAATTTTTTGCACACTCTGACAGATGCAGATCTGCCTGATGCCTCACCTGAAGTGTGGTGATCATAGGTCTCAAAGAGAAAATCCTAGGAGGAAGGTTTGCATAACAGCAACAGTTTCTCCCTGTGGCTTTCAGTGGTGATATGAGGACAGCACTGGGAGGTGGAGGAAGAAGGGGTCTACTAGCTAAAGTGAGGATAAGGTTACTAAGTCTTAATACTCCTCTACATACAGTATCCAGAACAGAGAGGAGAAAAAAACATAGGAGAGAACCAGAAAGGGCTTTTAACTCAGTGGTGTTTAGCATCAGAAGACCAAGCACCTCAAAAGGTCTGTCTACATTAGCATTTTAGATCAGATTTGAAGCCAGTCTCTCAGGACCCCATATCTCCCATCCTTGGCTGTGTGGCAGAGCAGTCACAGACACACAAACTGGATCACTTTGAGGATGGTAATTACCATAAGATGCACTCCAAGCGCACATTTTATGCAGTCCAATTATAAAGGGCATCTCTCATGCTACAGAAACAGGCTACAGGCAGTCTAAATTACTACCTCTTGAAACAGGTAGTATGGATTTCAGGTCCTCAGCAGCAACTGTTTCACTCTACAAGTCTGCTTCTATTGGAGATTACTACTCATCAGTGTGGACATAGCATAAGGTATGGAGCACACAGACTAAAATAAGATGGGAATAAGAGCAAATCCATTGTTTTAATTTCAAACCAGTGAATTAGCAGTTCTCCTCAACCTCACCATGACTGGGTTGCCTTCCAAACTTAAGATATTTCAATGCAAGATGTTTAAATGACATAAACATGATAGAATATGATGGGTATGTTAAACATTCTCAGCCTGCTTTTTCTATAGACCGGCTTTAATGACTTTTACACTGATTATGAAAATACTGAGGACAAAACTATCACCTTGATGTACTTTTAGAGGATGAGAAACTTATTAACTTATTGCTTATAGTGATGCAATTATTCTCCCTGCTTTTGTCTCAGCTTTTGGAAGAATGTCTCACACCTTACTTGCCATCTTTTTCCCTACTGTAAGTCAGACAACTCTGGGATCCATTATCCCATACATTTTCACAGTTCTTTGTCTGATTCTGGAGAAATACAGCCCAATAGACGGATGAAATTGTTGTCTTTACTTCTGGATGTGGCAGGGAACTAGAAGGATGATTCTCTTGGCTGGGAGAAAGGCACTTCCTGCTAGAATAGAACATTGCTTATTAAGGGTATGATTCATCGTGATGCACTTTTACTGAAATACTGCCAAACAACACAGTGGCATCAAACTATGTTAAGCTGTTGCCTTGGCAAACCAGATTGAGACGTGCTAGGACTAATATTTTTCCCAAGACTCATATGCTTTAATGCCACGTTTCTTAGTCAAATGGCAACCAATAATTTTTTACCCCATTATTTGCAAAAATAGGGGTCCTTTCTATAATATGTTGCCTGTTGTATGTGGTCAGTTTAGGGAAGAAAAAAACTCTCTGACCTCTTAATCATGTCTGGAAATTTTTAAACTAGATTGGGTGACTTTGCACTGAAGCAAGCTAAGAATTTTCACCTGATCTCTTAAGGTGGCTCACCTACTGCCTCTGCACTGAAGAAGCAGTTACGGGGGAGCCCATGAGTGGGAACTTCTTAAATCTCTCCAGCTGTGCCAGAATGTCAAGTGAACAGATCACAGCCTTAACATTCATGGCCTGACCTGCAGAATGTGTGGCTGTCATGAGATGTCCACTTGCTGAAAATACCCACAATTCCTGCAGACTTTCCTGCATAGATTCCCACAAACACCCGGTCATATAGCTTTCTTGCCTTTACTGACCATGTCCCTCTTAAGCACATTTAACCACATCTTACGCAAATTGTGTTGCTAGTAGATGCATGTTTACAATGTTTAAAATATTTGGGGTGGGGCTGTGACATATTATTATTCAAAATAATTTTTAAAGCTTTTCTTGACTAGCACAATTAGAAGTACGCAATTTAAGAGTCAGTGTTAAGTGTGAGCAGAGTTAGCTAGACAGTATCAAACTAGATGAGAAGGATACTGCTTTCTGCTCTGGGGCCGCAACATAAGAAGGATGTGGACCTGGACCTTCCTGGATGAAAGAGCAAGTTTAGAGGAGGCCACAATGTTAACCAGAGAGTTGAGGCACCTCTCCTATGGAGACAGGCTGAGACAGTTGGATGCTTGTTCAGCTTGCAGAAGAGAAGGCTCTGGGAAAACCCTAGAGCAGCCTTCCAGGATCTAAAGGGGGCCTACAAGAAAGCTGGTGAGGGACATTTACAAGACATGTAGTGATAGGACAAGGAGAATGCCTTTAAACTGAAAGAGGGGAGATTTAGATTAGACATTAGGACAAAACGCCTTGCAGCGAGGGTCGTGAGTCACTGGAACAGGTTCCCCAGAGAAGCTGTGGCTGCCCCATCCCTGGAAGTGTTCAAGGCCAGATTAAATGGGCCTTTGAGCAACTTGGTCTAGTGGAAGGTGTCCCTGCCCATTGCAGGGGGGTGAATTACATTAAGCTTTAAGGTCCCTTCCAATGAAAAGCATTCCATGATTCTGTGGTTCTATTACATTATCAGTAGGTGGCATAACTCAGTGATGCAGTTTTTACTCATGGTAAACTCATTCTCTCCTCCTCAACATCCAGATAAATGGAAAAAGAGCCTCATGATCATAGGAGTATCATAGAACGACTAGGTTTCACATGTCATTCTTCCTATGTCACTATGGACATCTTATAGCACGTTAGCCTCTGGGAGTGGTACTAGTTAAGTCTGATGAGGGCAGAGGACAGGAGAGTGTTATGTTTATTCTTTCAGGTAGCTTTGTAGAACTCAAGAGGACAGTAAACATACCGATTATTTGCATGGGTGGTTCCACGTCTGTCGTGGCTTCTTCCAACAATGACAGCAGTTTGGCTGATACTTGATGGACCAATTCAATGTTGCTAAACAAGCCATCCACGTCAAAGTGAGCAATCTAGTGGAATACAAATATTAAGCAACTACTGATGAAGGATAAAGAAGGACATTGTGTATTACAGACTTACTCTTGCTATGCCCTTAATGCTTTATACTCCAGGAAGCACCACTTCTGCAAAACCTCATATAAACATCCTCCCTGTGACTTCAAGGACACATGCACAGTTTTCAGATTAGTATAATATGGTTGATGCAGTTAACAAAGAACATGTTATCAAGTGCTTTTAACTTTATTTTGAGCTATTCCTAATCTGAAAGTGTTTACCTAGGAAGGAAATAAATATTATCATCTGAATACAGAAAAGATCCTTAGCTGGCTTTCAAATATTTGTTTACTTTCCCACTGAGGAACAGAATAGTTGACAATGGGTTTGATTCCTTGCTAATTGAGGCCACTACATAAACTCAGAGCATGGTGCTTTGGTGCCAGCTACCAGGTACAAAGACTTCCAGATGGTGGTACCATTTTAAGTTAGTTGTTCTATAAACCCAAAAATACAATCAAGATCATATAACATCCCCTAAACCAAACACTTTTACAATTCTGACTATTAGTATAACCTAAAGAGCTTCCTACAGAGCCTGGGTACACCACATTGACTTCAGTGAACTGCATCCATTAACTCCAGCAGAAAACTGGGTTCCATGTCCCTACTCATTTTAGAGCCAGTAAAAAATTTCCAGGCCACACACTTTTCATGCAGCAGTTACTATCTTACAGGGCCCGCAACAGTTAATATTCAGGGACAACTGGAGATAGCCAGTGGTAATGTGCTAATACTGAGAACAAAGGCAAGACTGATTTCCATCTATACTGATAGCCTTTGAATGTATTTCTCCATTAGAAACTGAATTGCTGACTTACATAGCAGCTTACCAGATGCCAGGAGGATCAAATTGCATGCCATTGTAACAGAATCAGAAATATACTTTCACTACTAATGCAGTTAATTTCGTTATTGTATTATAGGGGTGAAAATAGGGTTTATCCACTTGGAAATATGAAACAGATTCATTGCTAGGTCAATTTTCTAAATGCAATCCTTCTCTAAATACATTACAAACTTTCAATATGGTAGTTTATCTGAGAACTAGCCTTAAAACCATAGAACATTCTTGAAAGCCTTTAAAAATGCAGAGGTTATTAAATTAAGACTGTTATAACCTCTAAATTACTTTTCCTGTATACATCTTGCATAGGCCTTCTGACCTCCACTCCAGCACAATGCCTACATAGTATTTGTAACTCTGCTGTGCATGGACACTTACACATGTTAATACAGTGACAAAGGGCAGATTTGAAATGTACGCTTTCAGTTGCCAGGAAAAGTGCAAAGGAGTATTCTACAGGGAATACTCTCACTTGGTGCTGGCCAGGCTGGGGAGGGAGTCAAGATGTGACTACTTCTAAGTATACGAACAAGTAAGCAGAAAAAAGTCAAGAACTCCTTAAAGTTATGTCATCAATATCAGCTCTTCTGAAAATAGGTTGGAACAAACTCTGACAGAGTCTCAAGAAAGAAAAAAGTCTTAATAGCACAGGCTTCAGCTGGCCACAGCGTTTCCTGAAGAGGTAGTGCCAATGTTATCTAAAGACACTTTGGCCTCTGCACCTGTATTTTGTCACCAATCTCGTAAGAAACCCTACATACAAAATATTTTGTTTAAGGTACTTTTCTATTCCTCTTCTATTCCCAGCTTTCAGCTGCACAGTTTATCTACAGATGTAAATACTGCTGAGGAAAAAGTTCAATGAATTCCCAGCTAGAGCCCTGGCATGTCCCCTTCTGGAAAGCTACCACTGGACAGCTCCCGGCGCCACATCACTCTCATGCTGACACTTGTGCTTGCATTAACACTATCTGCCAGCAGAACCTGGGTGAGTTCAGACCTTGACATCACCACCTCATCCACCGCCCCCAGCTCACCTGCTTGTTTCTCAGGGGCTGAATCACTACCTTGATGCAAAGATCCAGGTCGCTGATATAGTCCTTCTCTGTCTGCATGAGTTCTGTGATGATTTTCACCCTCTTGGCCATCATGCATCTGCTGACTTGTTCTTCGTCCTCCTGCAGTGAAGCAGCAGGGGTTGCGGACCCCACCTGTGGGGCCATTTTTTCTGTTTAAAAGAGGGAGGTTTGTGAGGAGCATTGTAATCCCATGTGTTCACCCAGCTTGCCCTGCACAACTGTGGGGGAATGTAAGCCGTGCCTTTTGGAAAGTCCCCAGTCACCATGGGGAGCAGGAGAAGCATAAGAAATGGCAATCCTGGATCACACCAATTGTTGTCCCATCTCCCTCCTCATGCCAAACACAGGTTTGACAATAAGGGGATAACCCATCACTGGCTCTCTTGGCTTTGATGTTATGTATGTCAGCAGAAATTTTCCATTCCCATTGCCTGCACAGCAGAGTCTGATTCTTGTCATACTGAAATTTGAGGATAGTTGATGCCCTTCTACTCCTCTGAAAAACACAGTCTGGGTCAGACATCTATTATGATTTGGAGGATGGGAGAAAGTATGTTCTTGTGGAAGAGAAAGGCTGTGTAAGTAAGCTTCACTGGAATAACCTTTGCTCAGTCCAATGTAATGTTGAGTCTGTTGGAAGCTGAGGGCTGAAGATATGGGAAGACAACTTTTCAAACAAAGACAATGTTAATAACAATGACGATGAAACCTGTGATTTTGTTTAAAAAGGTTTAGTTGAAAGAGGCAAAGGAATTACAGGAGAATAAGGAAAACCTTAAATAATCAATAAAACATCTCTTGGAACAACAGAAATTATTTCCACACTTAAGACCCAGAATATCTGATGTATTCCAAATACATGGAAATGCAAGCAAGTCTTCTACAGACAGGAAATTAATGTATGACACAGGACCTGCACATAACCTACTTATCTGTAATGCTGGTCTTCCCTTTTGCTGGTTCATAAGCCAGCCTGCAGACATCCACATCAGCTGTTAAAAGGGCACTGAATTCTTAATGTG
>JAOEHY010031771.1:12853-29653 GCA_025447955.1 Psilopsiagon aurifrons | reverse complement strand
CACTTCAACCGTCTCATTGAGCTACCCCTGAGTTTCAAACCGATAGCGAAATTATGAGAGACAGTGTCCAACAACCAGCCCCACCCCCCATAACATCAAGTGAAAGATTTCAGAGGTTATTCTGGTGTTTTTCAGCTAGCCACAAGATGGTGCAGAGCACCAACAAAGATGGACATATCATTACCGTACTCATCTCTGCATTACCCAGGTTGAGCTTTGACAGCACAGGTTTTATTGCACTTAGCGGCAAAGGATGGGAATCTTTGCGAGGATCAGATAGCTATGCCTTCATGTCAACTTCTTGCAGGGAGCACACTGTATAATGAGGCAATAGCAAGCTGTATCTGATGCTTTGCTCACTGATAGCCAAGACTGAATATACTGTAGTTGCTGAATTGATTGTCAAGGGTGAAGTCAGGCGCACTCAAGTGAGCATCGAACAGTGTGCAGCTCACCCAGACACCACTGGCCAAGGCTGTAAATGATAACCTGGAGCTGGACTTGTGAGAAAATGAAGCAGCTTTCAGGAGACAGACAGCTTTGGGACGTCTTTAGCTAAGAGGTGCAAAATGTCATAAATCCAGTGTATTGTCATCCCAACCCCTTTTACAGCTATGCTGACTACTGATATTCAGAAAAGATAGTTTTGTTATTAATGCTTCTCCATCAGCTTTTCTGGTGAGACTGATGTGACCACAGTTATTGTTTTAAATAGTAGCTTTTGGGGCTGCACCTCTGCTTCTTTACTGATAGTTTTAAACAGCGAGGAAAAGAAGCCCAAACAAACCGAGGGAGAGGGGCTGTTTTTTTCAGCCTTTTTTGTATTTAGATGTACTTTTTATGATTTTAGCCTTGAAGTCTGTGTATAACACCAGGAACATTTTGTCCTCAAGTTTGTACACAGGCAATAAAATGAAAACATCTCCCCTCTGCAAAGCTTGAACTATCAAAAGAATTTTAAACTGAATGCTGCCCTAGCAAGTCTGCGCTGGTGTGAGTGCACGTACTGCACAGGAGCTCACACTGCTGCAGAGCTCATGCACCAAAGGTGCAGTATGCCAGACAAATCAGATTCTGTCCTTACTTTGGTCAGGAGGAAAGCAAAACTGGTAGCAGTATCATTCCACAGCTCTTTCTGAGCAATTTTTGCTAGGGCTTCAGAATGAGACCACCTTACCTGCTGCTTAAGTGCTAAAATGCCAGGTACTTGTTCCTCTAGAAACAGTACGTAACCACGCAAAAATTTACAAGGAAACACATACAAGGAAACATTTCCATTTCAGTTCTGCGCCAAAAATCAGCATTTTTCTTGAGATTGGGTATGAAAATGTTTGTGTGTGTGTGACCATGAGAGTTCAGGGCGACTCCTGAGAAAGTGCATCCTGGAAGACCTCAGAACTCTCATTTCATCACAGATGCAGCACTGTTACAATATCAGATGGAATTTTAAGGTAAACACAAGACGATGTGCAAAAGAACTTCGTAATGTTTTATACTGGTGGCAGGAGATGGCATTACATGAACAAAATAAAGCCACTCTATCCCACTTCAGGCTTGATGTCACAATCCCTCGAGAGGCTGTTCTTTAGATCACCCCGATCAAATCTGATTCCTGAATTATATCAGGGTTCATCTATTATCCTTATTGCATGATAGATAATAATGCCAGGAAAGAAAAACTATTCTCAACAGGAAGAAATAACCATGAGAAATACCAGGAAGATTCTGTTTCCTTGTAGAAAAATGTTTTTTAAAAAATGTATCCTTCTGTTAAAATGAATATAATTTTCCATTTTCACTCAATATGTTCAATTTCAGGCAGGTATGTCTCTATAGAATGCACCAGCAAGAACCTCAAGTGACGATTAAAGCCAAAACTTGTGATTTCATGTTCAGCTGATTGCTTTTGACCAGTTCGAGAACAGTAGTAGCTGCAGAAATCCTTGTGGAATAAGTGAAAGTTTAATGAATGTACAAACAGCAAGTGCATATCTGGAATATAAGCAAACTTGTTTCTACCTGGTAATATGTACCAGCCCCAGAACGGTTTGAGAGGATTAGCAGGAAGAGACATTGCTGAGGATTAACTGTTACAGTAAGAATTTGATTCATTCCTCCTCAGACATACCAGGTTCAGGAAAAAGACAAAACTGTCTGCTGAATGGTTTATTAGACAGCTGTTTCTTAAGGCCAGTTTACAGAAAACTAATTGGTACTTTTAGTGGGTATAAAAAGGTCATTTAGAAGGTAATGTTTGCAATTGTCACTTTGTAATGTCAGTTACCTGCAGGAGTTGCCTTTCTGGAGGACTTTGCTTTGGAGAAGAAGGTGATGACTTTGGCTTTCTAGCTGTATATTGAAGTGTACTACTCTAGTTGCTTTCAACAAGAAGATTACTATGTGATGACATGGACAAAGCAGCCACATGTCTTACAATTCAGTTTCTTGCAAGTGTGAAGTCTAAAAACATCCCCCAGATGGAGACATCCAGCAATGCAAAATAAGAGTATGGAGGGAAAGAGCTTGCCCAGTGCAAATGCAGCAGCTCTCTTCTAGGCTATTGGGAGATCCACAGCAAGTGGCCAGATGAGCAGCCATAGCAGATCTGCAAGATCAATGTTTGCAAATTTCACTGACTTTCCCACCTGGAGAGTGAGCAGCTCTGAGAAGTATGCTCTATCCATCCTTCCTCCCAGGTAAAGTGCTCAGGTTAAACATTATGTTTACCTCTGGGGATGGGACCCAGGGCTCTCCCCATCCAATGGTTCCCTCTGGAAGTGAAGATACTCGTGAAAAATATAGCAACAAGTACAGTGATGTCAGTGCATGGAGGGAGTAACAGGCCTTTTCACTACTGAGGCAGCATTTAGAGGATGCCAATGAAACACCAAGCTCTACACTTGCACTGTGTGGACACAGGGATTTTGCCTGACACAAGAGAGCAGTGAAGGCACAAGTTATCAAGGTATAACAAACAAATCACAGCATTACTGTTTTCATGTGTGAAACATGAGCCTCATACCACCCTGGATAAAACTACTCCTCTGTGAAAGCAAGTCCTCAGATAGCCTGTACCCTCAGATAACCTGGCTGTTACACATGGGAATATACACTGGATTTTATCAGCTAGATTTGGGAATGAAATGCAGGCAGTCAAGTTCAGAGACTGCTGCTGTGGTAGCTTTCCTCTCCTTCTACACGTCTGCTTGTACCGTGGCCCCAGCTCTGCCCCTTACAACTCCTGCTTCCACTGTGGCTTTCAGGAAGGCAGTGGGGCACAGGGACAGTGGGATCCTTGGAAGTGAGAGACACGGAAATGGGACAAGCAGTGGGAAAGGATGGAGTGTCCTGCTGTATGTGGGAGAAGTTTATCACATGAGTAAACACACAAGGAGTATTACTCCTGATCCCACTCCCCTTGTGAGGGACCACTTCATAGGAGTGTTACAGTTTTACACCAGAGCTGTTACAGTACAACAATACGGTGCAAATATGGTGCAAATCAGATCTACTGTATTCCAAGTTGGGCACTGACATACAGAAGGATTGTGAGAGGGTTGTGGAAAATATATTTTTTCCTTTTACTCAGAGCCGCACATAACAGCAGCATTGTTCAGGAGTAGGTTCGTTGCACAGGGGCTGTGAGCTCCACATGCAAAAAGCCCCTTTTTTGAGCACAGGAGAACATTGCAGGACCACAATGACCTTGCACCAGTCTTCCTAGACCACAGGTTTGCTCATAAAACCTGCATTAGAGATTTCTTTGCAATTAGGTCATTCGATCTTTGATCATTTCTCTGTTCCATAAGGTACAGAAAATATGTACATTCAACGCACAAGTTCTGTTTTCAATTCCTTGACAGCAGAGCGCTTTAATTATATGTGTGCTGACACGACTACAGAGAGATCTCATGTGACCGCACTGGAAAGGAAGAAAGCTTATCATCAGGTGACAGAAGAATGCCCTTATTGTTAGTGCCAGTACTCACAAATAAACCTTTCCAGTGTGTCATATACCAGTATAACTATACCACTCCTGCGGCATTGAGCTTATGTTAATAAAGAACTGAGGAAAGGCTGCATCTGAACCACTTCCGCTGGTATACAGGCACCTCACGATTTGGCACAATGCGAAGTATCCCAATTAATAACATATTTGCTAATATGACCGGAGAAGGATCCGTAAAGCTCCTTGGGTCCTAGTCTTCACTCTTTTACCCCAGTTGCTGTTACTAGTTATGCTGCAAGAGCTCTTGAGAGCCCTAAACCTAAGGACTTGGTTGTGCTAAGCATTGTGCAAACACAGCAGCACAAAATGGATTCTGCTTTGAAAAGATGAGCTTGCTTCCCAGCCTGGCTGCCACTGCAATAAGTTCAAGGAGTAACTGCAGCTTTATTGCAGTGCAAGTTAACAGAATTAGATCCTCTGAGCTTAAATTTGCACAGGAGAAAAAGGTATTGGTTAGGTTGTGATTTCTCGTCACAGAACACGCAGGTATCTTCATCAAGCTACCTCCTGCACTTCAGGAAATAATCTGGACTTTTGCTCCCGACTGTACTTCAGCAAATCAACTGCTCCACAGATGGATACATTTTGCAGTGAAATAGGATACTATCTGCGTTGTAGTCCATAGAAAGGTAATCAGGAAGTACAGCACAAAGCAAATAAGGAACTGGGAAGAGTCATGGAGGATCTATACTCCTGGTGGGAGGCAGAATGTAAAATCTGAGGATCAGGTACAAGCTCTGAGTCAACATATTGTGGTAGCTGTGTGATTTGAATCACTATCTGTTACAGGTATGACACTGATGCATTTTAAACTGAAGCATGTGCCAATCATTTAACAGTGCACCTGGCCCATTCACAGCTAAAGTTGTAAGGGAGTTAATATGCTGTGTAAAACAAGGAGCATTTTCAAAGTATGCATGGTCTCACTGAACACTGCAAATGGGATCTCTGATTACTTCTGGAAACCCACCATTTTCTGTATCTCATTTTTCACAGCAAGTACAAGTTTGGTACATGATAATTAAAAAAGTCATAGAATCATAGCATCACAGAACGGTTTGGGTTCCAAAGGACCTCAAAGCTCATAGAGTTCCAACCCCCTGCCATGGGCAGGGACACCTTCCCCTAGACCAGGTTGCTCAAAGCCCCGTCCAGCCTGGCCTTGAACACTGCCAGTGATGAGGCAGCCACAGCTTCCCTGGGCAACCTGTGCCAGTGTCCCACCACCCTCACAGTGAAGAACTTCTTCCTTATATCTAATCTAAATCCACCCTCTTTCTAGTTAAAGCCATTACCCCTTGTCCTATCACTTCATGCCCTTCTAAAAAGTCCCTTTCTAACATTATCAGCCCCCTTTAGATCCTGCAAGGATGCTCTAAGGTCTCCTCAGAGCTTTCTCTTCTTCAAGCTGAATAAGCCCAGCTGTCTCACCCTGTCCTCATAGGAGAAGTGCTCCAGACCTCACAGCATCCTCTGGACTTGCTCCAAAACGATGCAAAACTGGAAAATACAACAACCTGTCCCTGTGAACTGTTGTCTGCCCTTTGTGGTTGATAGCACCTATCCCCATGAAACACTGTATCTTAATCTGCCCTGATCTTGCAAACATTTATGTGCAAATAATGACATCAAACAACTCTTAATGAAATATGTAGGTATTCACAGAATAGCAGCTTTAGGTTAATTCGAAGACTGATCCCAACATTAATGCAATATGTAGATATTGCTGCAGTTACTTTTACGGCCGCTACTGATGGATTTTCACTGTAGAAGAGTGATTCCTACCAGCTAAACAGCTTCAGAAAACAGACCTGCTAAATACCATTTTATGCCATTGCTTAAGGACAGTAATGAGTTCTTCATTCCTCTTGAAAGTACATATGCGTAGGACTTCCTAGTGAATGTAGAGCAGAGCACTGCATAGACATATCACAGGAACTCTGTCTTGGCTCTTATAATGACCCTTGATGTTATTTCTGCACCCACCAAAAATGCTAATCGATATGTCTTCCTTAACCCCATTCTTCCCTCTTTAGAAAAGCGATGCTTCTGTCCAGTTAATGGAGAACTATGAAAAAAACATATATGTATGGCTTGATCACGGTATTCCTGGACTCATCCAGGACTGCAACTACAACCTGAGTTGTAGATGACTGCATGGCTGTATCACAAACCTGCCATTTGATAGCAATCACCTTATTTTCCCCTATCTAAAATGGGGCTGCAGGCATTTAGTTATCTCACAGGATGAGTTGAAATAGATGCACTAATGCTTGCCAAGCTCTTTGAGAATATAATGGTTACTTTGCATCTTATTTCCTTTTTAAGAAGAGTAAAGCCAGGAGGTGTTGCATGACCATTCACACCAGATAAGGTATTGAATAGATGTGTCTAGTATAATAAGTAACCTTGAAAATGCTTTCTTGTGTTTTTAACAAATCCTTAATTTTAAAGTGAAAAGCAGTCACAGAAGTTTGCACCTTTGACAATGCTATTGTGCTCATGTTTGTAGACCCTGTGTGTGTGTGTATGTGTAAACAGCCTGGTTTCTACTTGGAGAACTTTTAAAGCACACAAAGGGCTGGAAGGCCCTCAAGAGATATTTGGACCGTGCTTCACTTTGCTCAAACATGCTGCAGTACTGACATAGGCACTGGGGCATAAAGACACCTTCTTTCCCATGCTCAGCCTGGGCTGCTTGGCATTAGCAGGGATGAAGGTCCTGCAGCCTCTGACTTTTGTTGTGGAAACCTGCCCCACACACAGGAAATTCCCCTCGGTGGAGTTTGCTCTTCTTGCACGTCCTTGTCTTACATATCCGTGTCTGTGCTAATACCTACTATAGCCCTGAAGCCTGTGTGTTAGAAAACATATGAACAGGGGACTAAAGAAGGGAGGGGCAACTAAACACAGAGCTTTCCCTCCAACTCATATGGGAAGCAAGTGTAAATTATTACCATGTGTATCTTTTTGCAAAGCATTTACCATTCCAGGTCAATCAGGGAGTCCTAACCTGGCAGGACTGTTTATGCCACCAACAGAGCAGTTGGATTTCCTCACCAAGAATGGAGAACTCAAAAGCTTTGTGCCAACAAAAAACACTTCCCTCACCTTGGAGGCAGCTGCTTCACATCTAAGTGCTAGTGAGAAAAATGAAGAACATAAAGGCATACAACCATAATACATCATAAACTGCTGGCAGGTAGCACATTAGGTCTGGGATCCATGATACAAAATCTGATCCAGATCAGGGCTTGGCACACAACCACATTTCTTTCCATTGTGACTGTAAATACACTTCACAGGAATTTCTATTGACTTTGTTTTTCACTCTAAGGACAGGCAACTTCTAATCCAATATAAATGCTGCAGGTACCTTGTTAACCCATCACCATTTGTGTTGAGCAAATGTGAGCAAGCAGAGCAAGCTGACATCAGATCTGTGTTTTGCAATAGGTAGCCTCAGCTGGTGGCAGGAGCTGTAAAGCTGGATTTACCGTCTTCTTGGACTGCTGCCATAAACATAACCTCATGCTCTGCCATGACTACCTAGACTTCCCCGCCCCCTTGGCTCCAGATTTTAAACAGGAGACGTTAATGGCATGAATACAGCAGACACAGGACAGAAAACCTGTCCTTTTGCTGCATACAGCTCTGATAACCTTGATCTCACCTGGGCAACCACCTTCACAAGTAAAGAACTGCTGTTTTGGTGGGACATGTGTCAGGAGCTTGCCTGCCCAGCCACAGTAATCTGTGTACCCTGAAGTACCCAGCCAGATCTCTGCCTGACTTGACTAAAATTTTTTCCCTTCTCATTGATTAGTTATCATAGGAGGGAACAGCATAATCAATGGGCCACTCTGTTGTTCTCAGCCCCTACAGAGATCCCATTCTTTTCAGGTTTATTATTTTCTGCTTTTATTGTCTCCCTGAAGGAATGCTACTTCCTAATTGTGTCAAAACCATAATACAGCAACCCAAAGTATCTTCCTGTTTTACCTCCCCATGAAGGATTATTGCCACAACAGTGACTGTCACGAGGCAGTTACATCACTATTAGTAATAAATGCTTATATTACAGCAGTACTCAAGCTCCCCATTTATGATAGGGCCCTGTTGTTCCAGACCCTGGAAACCTACAGAAACTTGTCAGTTTGTGTTCCAGAGCACTCCCAGAAATGGCCCTACACACTCTTCATGCTTTTCCTCAATTTGTGGCATCGCATTTAAATTTTGACTGACAGGCCCAGTACTGACATACTTTACCAATTTGGGGTCCAGATGCAATTTGGTTATATGGAAAGAAACACCCTTCATAGTGGTGTAATTTCAACCAGCATATCCATCAAAACATGTATCTGGACATAGTTCAGTTTAGGCTTGCACAATCTGAGCAATGGTAAACACATTATAGATCGTGGTATTTTTAACTGAAATAAAAACTCCCCTCAGTGCTTCTAGTTACTTAGCATATACCCCACTTGATACAAGAGCCAAAAAAAGACAGATATGCTAGAGCCACCACATTTCCATGTTACTGTTAGCATTGCAAATGCATTCTGATGACGAACAAGAAAGATCCTGGCTGCATGCACATTTTGCAGTAATACCCCAAACCCTTCAATTGCATTTTACATCCTGTCTAATCAACATTACTTAGAAAAAATAGGGGAGACATTTCCACCCTGGGAAGTGAGGGGCAAGGATGAGAGGGGGCAATTTGTCACTGTGAGTGCATGGGGGCAGAGACTGCCGTTCCCTTCTTTAACTGAAGGCTGTAGCCTGGAAAGCATCAAGATATCCCACCCAGAGCGTCCCTGAGGTACCACCCCAGCCCAGAGCATCCCTCACAAATGCGCACCAAGCATGCTTCCTTGGTACCTTGCAATTTCTGGCTGTACTCTGTCCTGTCAGACTGACTCCTCCTCAAGGTGCCATGGTCCCCGGTGCTGGCAGTGCTCTCCACCACAGGCTCCGTCCTCCTCCTCTCTCCCATGTACAGCTTATTCCTCAGCAAGGCCAAATTCTTCTTCCTGCTCCCTGTGCCTTCCTTTCCGGGACAGTCCATGCTTGTCGTGGCCAGCCTTGTGGTGGTCGTGGTGATGGTATTGGTGGCAGGGGGCCAGTAGCTTGACTTTAATGCTGGTGAATCCGCTGCCCAGGTAAAGGCTGGCTGCTCTGGGCTCGGTTTTGGAGCAGGGCTGCCCAGGCTCCGCAGGGCCCCCGGCTCAGCCCTGTCACCTGTGCGGAGCAGCTCCACCTCCGGGAAGCTGACGCCCCGGGCAGTGTTTGCATTCACCTGCCTTGTGTGCAAGCACGCCCGGCGGGGCCGCTTTCAGAGCCAGCTCCAAATCGCAGCCATTCACAGCCCCTTTCCCTGCTCCAGGGTACGCTCTTCATCCCGCCGCGGGGGCCGTGCGTACCGACACCCTGAGGCGGAGAGGCATCCTCCCGGCTTTGCCTGGGCCGTGTGCCGGCAGGGAGATGCCCGAGTGCGGCAGGGCAAAGCCATGCTTTCACCTGATGCCTTCCCTTTTGGACACCTTCTCTCTCTACACTGCCGGGGCAGTGGAGAAGCAAAGGGCAAGACAAATGGGTAGGGGAAGCCAGACACGCCCTTGACACTCTGCCCTTCCCAAAGGCTAGTTCCTAACCTGCAGCATGGTCAGGACTCCAATTCCTCACATACGAATTGCATCTGCCAGGCTCCCACCACACTGAGAAGTGTAGCCTCTAGGTTACAACTGTAGATTAACCCCAGGTTTGAAGGGAAACCCCAGGACAATGAAGAAAAGGGCTGAGAAGGAGATGAAAGCCCCTCCAGGAGACGGGAAGCAGTGTGGAGCTGAGGTTTGTCTCAAGACAGGCTCTGTCCTGCTTTACACTACACATACAGAGGCAACATGAAAGCCTGCCAAGACCCTGTAGAGGCTGTTGGAACAAATTACCACACTCTGATGGCCCAGGAAGTGGACACTGAAACACCTGCTCATAATACCTCTGGATCAGCCCCGGGAAGAGATCTCATTATCCTGTCTGTTAGCAAGGGCCTCTGGCACACACTCACTGTCTAGTGATCCTCCATAGCACCAGTCTAATCAAGCTCATGTTAAAACAGCAGGAGCTGCTGGCATCTAAGCTTGGATGGGATGAATCCTGGGAAGAGACCCAGCAGCCATCAGTAGCAATCACTGCCACGGCTGCGATACTCGCCCGCTGTGGCCCTCCCTGCCCTAGGAAATGCCTGGTGGGAGCCCCGTGGTTCAGCCTAATCGGTGTCAGCCTCGTGCACACTCATTGCCACAGCATCTGCCAGGGGACACAGCTTATGTCCCTCTGACATACACTGGCGGAGCGTATTGCTTCAGCATTGCCACGCTCTGTCCCTGAAGGACATGTAGTAAAAAACAACAAATGGGGATGCAACGTAGTAGCACAAACTTGTTTCCAACTTTAATTTTCCTTGTGATGCAAGCTCCTGATCAAAGCCCCTCATTTCTACCCAGCAGTGAAAGGAAAAGGTTATGAAACTGTTTAGCAATTTACTAGGTCATACTGCAGCACCATGCCAGTGCTGCACAAAGTGTCCAGCCCAAGCACAGCCTGGCAGAGGAATAAAGCGGAGAGGGGAATACTGGGAAGACTTTGTGATTGCACAGAGAAGTCACATATTACGTAGGCAATTCATGTGCTACGTCTTGCCTCCTCTTTGATATTCCCTAAGAAACTCTTTGTTTTGCAAGTCAGACCACAGAAGTTCCTTGAAAGACAGAGCACTGGTGACAGTGGGGAGAGGCAGAGGCAGGGACAGACGCAGTGATGGCCTTATGACAAGCATCAAAGCCCCAGCAACAACTACACAGATGAAAGTGGGAGTTGAGGGAAATCAGCCACCCCATTTCCTTATGCCGGGGACTTCTGAGAGTTTTGGAGTTGGTTTCTTTTCCTAGAGCAATGGCTTGGCATTCAGTGAGTGTGGTAAACTGGTTTAAACAGTCATCCCCCTGACTTCCCCCCTTGCCCAGATAATTTTGTTCCTACTACTGCTTCAGGGTATAAACACCCGCATTTGAGAAGAGATGGAGGAACTGATCTGGCTGGAAAATCCAACCCTCCCCCATTTCACCTGGGCTATTTTACATCTGGATCTGTGCTCGTATTTAGTTCATCATCCAGCTCTGCAAGCAGTTGTGGCTGCATGAGACAGGGGATGATGGACCTTTTAGACTTGATGATCTTAAAGGTCTTTTCCAAACTATTTGATTCTATGATTCTATGATGCAGGGGCACATGTAAGCAGCTGAGGGTAAAGCTGGTGGTTGCTTAAGCCAGCATTGCCCAGGGAAAGTGTGTCTCCCAGCCAGGATTTTACTGTGTTGTGCTTTTCAGAAGACATGGGTCCTATCATTTATGAGATTTCATTATATTCATTTAAATAAAGGTGGTTTGGGGGAGAACTGGGGAATATATTTTGGAGGTGGATGAACGAACTTCATGAAACTCTTGGCTTTGTAGGCACTCTGCCACATATGCAGAGTTACAGCCCAGATAGGATATTGTAGAGTTTGCTCAGGTGTTTATTACAACAGCAATCTGCCCACATGCAAAATTTGTCTTCCTTTCCCTCCTCAACTCAGTCACAGGGTGTGAAAAGGTATGTGTTAGCTCAGCAAGGGAACAGTTGCAGGGAAAGCTGACTGCGGTTTGCTGCTTTGTACTTGCTATGGTTTACCTGGCTTCGGCTGGCAGCACTAAGGCAGCCAGGAGCACAGAGCTAGCTTACACCGCAGTTTAGAAACATACACGAGTACTTCCTGCAAACTTAAAGTTTCTCCTTTGTGCCACTCATCACGGAAAAGGCTAAAAATAGCATGTTTTCTGTAAAACTCCAAGTGAGGGGGGCACATTTAGGACCAGCAGCCTCCCTATCCTCTCTGGAGGTAGGGAGGTTTGAGCCACATCCTGGTTTATCCATCATCAGGTTAAATCCAGTGATTGTTTTGCACTAGTGGGCTATGCCAGTGCAATCAGTAGGAGTAGGTAAAAACAATCAGATGAGTATTTGAGCAAGATACCCCTGTAAACTATTACTGGTCTTCTTGCCTCTAACAAATGCCACAGAGAGCACAGTCAAAACTGCATGTGAAGTACTTGAGTTCAGCTGCCTCTTGCTATAGTACCAGCAGCTTTCTCTCGATTTCCAAATTATTCCTGCTGCCTTCTGCCCCGGTAACAACTGACAGTCAAGTGGTATCAAAGCCACTAACCCGTAAGACAAGGGGGAATATTTGGCATTTATGTGTACAAAATACTCTTTTTACAATTAATGTGAAAATCTCTTGAACCACTCATTTAATTCTACAATGCTAACTGGAATCCAGTTGATGTGAGCACTCACATAAGAGTTATTTGCACAGAAGCCAGCCTGCTTAAGAGACAGAACAGGTGCTGGTGTCAACATGGAAAATATTGGCATTGTGTTCCCAAGCAACTGTATTAGACACATATAAGAGCTTATTGTTTTATGGTCAATGTTAACCTTTATCTCAGTCCCCAGCCATAAATGAACCAGGAGTGCCATCAAAACTGATGGCCATTAAGTAAGCAAACAGTTATTTGCTTCCTTGTAATATCTCACAGCTGTTACAGAAGATTTCTTTATAACTTCATATCTCAGAGCATATATGAAAAATATTGGTGTGGGTTGACTACTGTGCCTGATCCTTTTGAGTGAAGGCTGGAGTCCCGCAGCAAAGACACCACACTGCCATTTTCAAATTTGTTCACTGCAATGGTCAGCACCGCCACAGAGGCAAAAGAATCATAGAATCACAGAATGGTTTGGGTTGTAAGAGACCTTGAAGATCACCTGGTTCCAACCCCCCTGCTATGGGCAGGGACACCTTCCACTGGACCAGATTGCTCAAAGCTCCGTCCAGCCTGGCCTTGAACACTGCCAGGGATCTTGTGTCTAATCTAAAAGAGAGCCTCAATACACAACTGCAAAATGACTTTAAACAGCCAGCGCCAATTTCGGCCACATAAAGCAACTGCACTTGACAGGCAGTGGAGAGGCAGAAAGGTGCCATGGTACTGCTGCAGAAAGCTGTCCTACCCTACTCACAGGTGAAGCATGACAGCAGAGAGTGTAGATGTCTCTACAGCTCCCCACCTCCATACAAGGAAGACTAGGTGCATGTAATAGTAAGCCCGTATCTCTTGTCACTCTGCCTGTATGCATGAGTCCCAGCAAAGATGTCTTCTGAGGGACAAAGAGTTGAGGCTTTGATAAGAACAATCACACATAAGGCACACCGAGGACTTTGAGCACTGGAAAGCTGCTAGTATGTACACCCTACCTGTTTGCAGCTATACTGGTAAGATAAGAACAAAGTGATGAGTGAGGATAAAAGCAATAAAAAGGGAAGGCTTAAGGACAGGTAAAACTGGAGTCTGCACATTGATTTTTTACAATGTATGAATGAAAACTACTTTGAAATATACATAGAAAAAAACACTTCAAACACTTTCCCATAGTAAAAAAGAAAAAAGCCTGTCTTGCAGGTGAAAAGTTACTTAGTGTCGCAGTGTCACCTTCACTCCTACTGTTGATCTTGGCAGACTGGTGATTCCTGTAGAGAAGCAGGTCTTTAGAAGTAAGTGCACAGTGATAATTTCTTTTAGCCCCGTCTACAGTGTTTCTTGTCTAAATATTTGTAGGCAAAATTAATAAAGCATATGACTACTGGGGCCCAGGGGAGGCTGTGGATTTTTTTAAGGAGGGATGGTTCAACCTGTCAGGCTATGCAATACATCTTTTCTGGCTGCTGTATTGCTTTCTCACTCTGAACAAAGCCCCTGCCCCAGTTTACACATACAAAAGGCTGACATATTTTCTACAGAGAGGGACTGGGCTCTCAAATGAAACTCCAGCTGGAGAGGAGAGGGGATGCTGAGAGAGGCTCAGCAGCACCTGAACTGTCCTTGCAGCGCTGATGGATCTGTCACTGTCCAGCCAGGGCTTTGTGTCAGACTGTGAAAACAGCCTCAGAACCCATCCAGCTTCCGAAGGCACACATCTAAGAGCAGAGCTGCCTTGAAAGGGCTTGGAGGTGCAGAGGAGAGGGGAACTCACTAAGAAAGCGAGCAGCCCTTTGATTTCTTCAGGGTTACAGCCATGCAGTTATTTTCTAAGGAAAATAACCTGACTCTGTTGATCAA
Organism: Psilopsiagon aurifrons; assembly: GCA_025447955.1. NCBI lineage: Eukaryota > Metazoa > Chordata > Aves > Psittaciformes > Psittacidae > Psilopsiagon > Psilopsiagon aurifrons. The sequence goes on along the minus strand of JAOEHY010031771.1, from coordinate 15,420 downwards.
GTAGATGGCACTGTGATATCAAAGCTAATGAGAAAAGACAAGCAAGGGACTGAGGCACAGATAAAAAGAGGGGGAGATGAATCTTTGTTATTATGTTTCGATGTAAAATAGGGGGGTGTAGAAATTACAAAAGAGGAAATATTTTCTGTGGGATTCTTTGGAACCCTATGTCTGGCAATTCGCAAAACAAGAGGGGAATGGAGCCTAAAAAAGATTATCATGAGCAATAGGCAAGATTTTCCTTCTAGATCCCTATTTAGAACTATTATATATTTGCAAATTTGCACTAAAACTTCATGCTCCCAGGCAGTGCTTTTGTAGCTGAACTGGAACCTTTTTCCTCTCTCTCTTTTTGTGTATGTCATGAATGTGCAAGAACAAATGAAAGAACGAACGAACAGGAAAGACAACTGTTGTGCAACTTCTGGTTTATAATGGGAAGTTGGTTTGGAGTAATAAAGATAACAATCTAGAAAAAATAACAGTTTCAGCTCATACAACCAAGTTTTGGTGGGAGTTAGGGTTGTTTCATAGCGCTTAAAATGAACTCAGGAGAGATGCTCAGAAGGGAAGAAATGGTCACAACCTACAAAGCTTCACTCAGCCACAGTGTCTCTTGATAGGCAAATCACTTTCTAGGCAGGGGCTAGAGAAATTAATTAGACAAGTGAATCCTAATAGCATCAGAGGGAGCCTAATGAAAAGCATGGTTAAAACTGAAACTAACAGCTCAGATAAATAATTTATTCAGAAAAAAACCAGGCTGTAAACTTGACATCATCCTATATGTGATAGTGAATATTGCAACTAAAACTGAATTTTGCATAAATACAGAGGATCAATCTTTTTAAAGCAATAAGGTTACTGAAGTGAATTCAGCAGTACAAAAAAAGGATCACAGTCTGACCCAAGGTACTCCTTTGGAATAGGAGCCTCTGTCTTTACTCACAGTAACATAACCTGATAAACTTAGTCTAGTTACTGGAATACATAATTTGTTCCTTTTAGTTAGATGATGTAGCAATTTGCTGCCATCAGGCATTCACCAGTCTGTGAAATGCAAATACGTGTCCCTGCCCATGGCAGGGGGATTGGAACTAGACGATCTGAAGGTCCTTTCCAACCCTAACTATTCTATGATTCTATGTGTAAGTAGGCTGTGTGTAGACATCCTCTCCCAAACCCAGCTGTGCCCATGAAAAAGGTTATTGACTAATGACTCGTCATCCTCCTGCTGCAGACTGTCAGTGCAAAGACCTGCAGAAGGATTTGCCCATGCTCCTTACCTTGCTTTGGCTGAAAAGCAGCCTGCCTAGCAGCTTAACACCCCTGAACTGCCTCAGCTACCCTTGCTGGGCTGGATTTGAACTAGGAAGCACTGATAGGAGCTGGTCCATCAGCACTCCAGTGAGATGGTCATGGCTGAGCGAGAGAGCACTATAAAGCAAGCACAGGCAGGGACCTGTTCTACTGAGGTGGCTGGACACGGAGGACAGCCGTCCTGTGACTACTGGGATTTTGCACACAGGTAGCAGCAAAACAGAAAGCTGGCAAGAATTGATTCCTTCAGATTAATGGTCTTATAAACCATGGAGATAGAAGTTATATTACAGCAAAATTTAATGATAATGATGTGATCACCAGTCAAGAGCAAATGCACTAAACCAGCACATAGTGGTACTAATGAAATTCTTCAAAGCCTTATTAGCTGAAAAGATGAAAATGATTTTCATCCAGGAGGAAGGGAAACTGTTGTTTTTTCATTTGTTTTTAATTATGTTTTCTGCATTTAATTTGCACAGCATTTTCATAGGAAAAATATTTGTGTGTATAAATATATATAAAGTAAATGTAAATGTACACTACAGAGTACAAACTTTTAAAGTAGAGATGTCCTTCAGGCTTAGGTGATTATACTGCTGCTGAGTTTTTGCTATACTCCAGTGGCATTCTGCTGGAATGAGATTGACCTCTGTGCAAAGGGCAAGCATAAAACCTAAGTACCATGTAAGTCCTACTTAAGTCTTAAGGACCTGGCTCTAATTCCATTGAAATAAATAGCAATATTTTCATTGCCTTTCAGCAGGAGCTGTTTCAAGGTCAATAAATGGGATCAGACCTATACATGCCTTTTGTTGGGGCCCAGTTAAGAGTGATACCTCAAGGAGCTGGATGTAAATGCTTGGGAATAAAAAGAGGTGAAATAATACATTGATAGTAAAAACCTTGGTAATTCTGGAGAAGTTGCTAAAGTAGATACTGGCACCAAAACATTCACTTGTTTCAAAGATTCAAGAATGCTAGGTAAATTTATTCTAACCAGGAATCTGGTTTTACCCAAATCTGACTTGGGGATTATCGTGCATACTTCTGCATATTCTGGTCCCGAGAGTTAAGCAGATTGGGGTGTGGGACATGTCTGGGGGTAGACTGCAATCCAGGATGACCAAGAGACTTTCTCTGAGGCTGGACAGTCATGAGTGGCAGGACGTGTGGGACAGTATGGGCGAGTATCTAGTCCACGGTGCTCCTCCAGTGCTTTGGAAGCATTGGAGATGGAAGGCAGC
>JAOEHY010031771.1:0-12753 GCA_025447955.1 Psilopsiagon aurifrons | reverse complement strand
GAGCAGAGGGAAGAAAAAGGGGGAAGTGAGTGAACAAACTGCGTGGCTGATTTATGGCTTAAACCACGACAGTAATATAATGCATATTACTGTGAAATGTATTTAAAGCTTTATTATTATTTCTGCGGTACTAAGAAAATTTTGGATACCTTAGAGCACTAAAACATCATGTTCTCTGCTCTGGCAGTGTTAACCCATTTTCTCTGCTACAGCATCTACCCTTGCTAGGTAACACAGTGGCATCTATTTACACATCTAAAAAGTGCTTGCACAGAAACTTATTTATATTTTATAAATTCCAAGGGTATCATAGCTGATTTCCCATTACAGGTGAGAAAACTTTAGATAAGCCCACGCTCACAATGCAAGGCATTGGAGAACTGCGCTCACTTTGTGCATCTTCAGGGACTCTTGGCCACAGCAGTGTATATCACATCCCAGCTTGTACAGGGAAACAGACACACATTGGACTCCTTCTAGAATAACCTTACACCTAACTGTCAACTTTGCAAAGTGTAAAAATACTCTGTATGCGCTCAGTAAGTGATTTTCAAAGGCTCTGACCTTCCACAAATGAAATCCAGATTCCTCAGAACTAGGCAGAGATGGAAGGCTAGGTTTATGGCACACATTTGTTCTTAACCTTGCCTCTTTCAGCAGAAGGCCAACTCTAGGAAAGGGCAGAACAGAAGAGGGTTTTTTTTTTATAACATAAAAAATGTCTACTCTTTTTGATCTGTCGGAAGAGATTGACAGCCTTTCTGTAGTAAATAATCATTCCCAATAACATTTAAAACACTGTATAAAATAATCAGGGTTACATGGAGTTACCCTGCATTAATCTGTTAGGGTAATTCAAATCAGAGCTGAAATTCAAAGCTAATATTACCACCTTCAGAGGTGGATACACAGGATGATTGGGTTGGGATTTAAGAGTGCCAACAGCAACGAAAGCTGTTCTGCCTCAGTTTTTTCCATCAGCAAAATGCAAATAGTGGTATGTGCCCCTTTCCAGTAGTTTTTGAAAGATCCATGAATAAGAAGCATTACTCCAAACTACCACCTGTATATCAACAGATGAAATTCATTTGAAATACACTTCAAGGATCAATGAAAAGAGAATTCAAAGGAATCAGATCATACGTAGGGGTAATAAGCTTTAAAAACAGCACTGCGTGAATACATATGAGAACTGAATTTAAGTATCAGCAGGCCTCAATGCAAAAATGCATCCACCATCGGGAACCCATGTAAATAGCCCACCTGTAAGCAGCGCTGGCACATGCTGGCTCAGGTGGCTGGAGCTGTGCAGCAGGGTAGGGTCTCCACGCCAACATGTACCTTGGGAATGTGTAACAGCCCTGCTGCCATCACACCTAAGCTTGCATCCACTCTTTTAGCAGTGCTGGTGGCCTGGAAGCACCTCAGCGTGGGTACAGCTGAGGTGCTGCATGCTTAGGCTCGCCTGGCTCCAGCTTGGGAACACCGCTTCAAAAGCGTTTGTTTTATTATTTTTAACTCTGTGAACCCCTCTCTTAAGGCTGGGACTGCACGGAGAGCCTTCAGCATCTCTTCCTCAGAGATGCTGACCCTGGCCTCAGGAGTGCAAGCAGTCAGTCACCTCCGGACCCCAGGGGAAACGAGGCCGATGCCGCCATTTTGGGCCTCTGGGGCGTAGCGATCGTGCCCTTGCTCGCGCGACAGTCGCGGCTCTCCGTCCCCGCCGGTGAGGCAGGACAGGACAGGCAGCACTGCCGAGACGGGCAGCGCCTCCCGCCGCCATGCAAGGCTTCCCGGCGGGGACAGGCGGGGCTGGCGCGGAGTGGAGCGGAGCCGCAGGAAGGGGAGGGAGGCGGCCGCCCTCGCCATCATGCGTGCGCCGCCGGGGCTGGTGCGGCTGCTGGCGGTGTGGGGCTGGGGGCGAGCGCCGCGCCGCTGCCTCGGCGCCATGTCTCGGTACGTTACGGAGCAGCGGGGCCGGCCCAACTCCGCCGATTACCGCCTCTACTTTAGTAAGTAGCTGCCCCGGGTTCTATGAACCTCTTCCTTCTCCGCCTCCCAGGGTGCACGGCGAGGAGAACGGCGGCTCCCGCTACCGCCGAGGCCTTTCGAGCTGGCCGCCCCTGAGCCTCCCTCTCCCCCACCCTCTCCCCCACCAGTGCCGCCCACTTCGGAGAGGTAGGATTTTGTGGAGAGTGGGGTGGCGGTTTCCTGGCAGATCCGCATTTGGAGGCAATGCTGGGCCTGCTCAGTGGTGGGGGTGGTGTGTACGCTATAGCCGTACTCTTCCCAGCCCTTCGAAGGCCCCTGTAGAGGTGCTGAGGAGGCCGGAGTGACGCGCCGCCATGGCGCAGTGTTGTGGTAGTCTGCGGGTGAAGGCCATGGCTTGCTTTGGGGCCCCAAGGACGGCTTTGACCATGGGAGTGTCGCCTGGCCTTGCCTCATTCGGCTCTCAGTGTGACAGCCCGGTGGTAGCATTGGCTGCCCCCAGTGACCCGGCCAGCCCTCCTACCACAAACGTGAGCGGAGGCTGGCATCCAGACATGAGGCCTGCGGGACCAGCAGCACCAAGTGGCAGTGGGAGCGCATGGGCAGCGCTCGTAAGAGCGCTCCAGCAAAACCCAGTGGGAGCTGGCGGTGTGCAGTCTTGGGATTGCACATTTTCGTAATAGTATTGTGTATTTGTATGCCACTTCTCCAGCAGTAGTGTTGTATGGTTTTGGTCCATTGAGTTGCAAGTAGTCAATTCTAATGTCTGCTGGTGTGAGAAAAGCAGAGGTGTAGTGTGCCCTGTCAGCAGTACCCTGCCAGAGCTCCCTTGTGCTCAGTCCTCAGGGAATGCCAGCACAGGAGCTCCTCTAGAGAAAGTCCCATTAGTTAGTGGGAATAAATAGCCTATCACTAAACTTTGTTTTATTTGGGAGGAGCATCTGAGAGGCTTCCAAACAACAATGGCAAAAACAACTGCCATTTACTCCCCTTTTCTGAAGTGGTCCAGGTACAGTCCAAAGCTAAATGAAGACCTTCATCTGCTTTTCCCTTTACTGTGAATAGAGGTGCTAGCAGAGAACTTCCTTGGGAGTTATATTAGCACCTTGGATTGTTGTTGATACTTCTGTTTTGATGCACTGCTTGGGCTTCTAGTATGTTGAAAAATTTCTGAGTAGATGGAAAAGCTTGAGCATCCACTCCGGTGAATTTTGTGCCTTTCTACAGCGTAAGCAAGGCTGAGGTGCAGATTGGGTCCCCATTGAATTTAATGTCAACTGGTTTCCAGGTGTGGTGTTTTGTGTCTAGGGCCTGAGCAATTATTCCATCCCTCACTTACTCTTTGGTCAGTCTTTGGGGCCTGGAGCACCTTCTGGATGAAGATAGGCTGAGAAAGTTAGGGCTGTGCAGCCTGGAGAAGAGAAGGCTGCATGGAGACCTCATAGCAGCCTTCCAATATCTGAAGAAGGCCCACAGGGTGCTGGAGAGGGACTCTTCATCGGGGACTGTAGTGATAGGACAAAGGGGAATGGGTTTAAACTTAAACAGGGGAAATTCAGGTTAGATATAAGGAAGAAGTTCTTTACTGTGAGGATGGCACTGGAGCAGGTTGCCCAAAGAAGTGGTGAATATTCCATCCCTGGCAGTGTTCAAGGCCAGGTTGGACAGAGCCTTGGGCAACATGATCTAGTGTGAGGCATTCCTGCCCATGGCAGGGGGTTGGAATTAGATGATCTTAAGGTCCTTTCCAACCCTAACTATTCTATGATTCTCTTTGTGGTCGTGAAGATCAGTTTATTAGAAATGAGAAGTCTCAGGGGCAGTATTGCTAGAAACCCAGATAAATTATATGATCACTTATGGAAATGAAATTCCCTTGCTTTTTTTTGTTTTGGTTTTTGTCGTCGTGTTCCCCCCCCGTTAGTGGTTTTGTGTTGGTGGGGTAAAGGAGAAGAGAGAATGAAAGCGTCTGATCTTCGCATAGCTTGTATTGCCAGGTAGTCAGAAGAGAAGTGTTGAATAGTGAAGCAATAATTTTGATTCTGATGAATTCTTACCGGACAGTCAAAATCCTAGCCCTGTGTGTAGGTTATTTTTTTAATCCTTGGAATTAAGCTTCAGGAAAAGTTCATCTGATGCATAATTGTGGCATATTGTACATTTCTGTAATGCATAGCAATTAGCAGTACTGACATGTCATATCTTTAGATTTGTAATGCTACTTTCTTGTTTTGTTTCTTTTCAGAGAATGCAGATGGTAAATATATTTCCCCATTTCATGACATTCCACTGTTTGCTGGATCTAAAGAGGTATGTATTTATGCTTTGAAACACTTCTAATTTAAAAATAGCAATAGTTTTGTTGGCATTCTTTAGGGAAAAATGCCGTTTTGTAGAAGCTTTTTTTTAAGCAGTTAGCAGACAGATGTATAACACCAGAAAGGCCCACTTTAACCGAGGCCAGTTCCTTTTGTAATATGGTCACAATAACTACACCAAATTTTCTCTGCTGAGTTCAGTAACTTGCAGTGAAACAGAATCTGTAGACAAGCCTAGATGTCTGTTGAAGTCTCCCAGTGTCTGCAGGTTAGAGGAAAGCCTCACTGTATCTTCTGTTAATTCTCCTTTGTGTTTTAAGGTTTATGTTTATGTGCTCTTGAATTCATTTCCTACTATTACTCCTTTCAAATTGGCATATTCCTACATCTGCAATTGAAAGTACATTTCCTTGCAGGAGGAGATGTACAGCACATGCTTACATGACTTATAGTGTATTTCTGTAGTTCCCAAAAGGAGCATTATAATTGGAAGCCAACAATAACGCCCAAGAGAAAAGTGGTAATCGCACCTTCGGAGAATTACAAGGCTTGAGGTGCAGCTGAGCACTTTCACGTCTTGTTAGCCGCACTCCCTGGAGTTTCATTATACCAATAATGAAATGCCTGGTTTGTGTGTCACCAGTGGGAACTGCCAGTCTTTGGTTTAGACTTAGGTTTGCTTATTATGGTATGCTTGTTACACAAACAGGTTGGGAGGGTCTTGGCTGTTTTCTTGATTTGTTGCTGAATCTCTATGAATGATACCAATGGTGAGGAAGGTCTGGAGTTGTAACATGTTCAGATTGAGACTTCTGAGCTAGTGAACCAATCTCCTGAATTATTTAAAATGAGAGATTAAAAATATCCATTAAACTTTATGATTGGCAGCCCCTGAGCATGCTAGTCAGCAAAGAGGTAAGTCTCAGTCAGAGGATCATCACTAAGATGGTCTGTTAAGTGGGTGCTGTTGCTATAAAAGCAATTGGCATTATCATCACATGTTCCCTGGGGGCCTTGCTGTCCCTGCATCTGAAGTTTAAGCTTTGGAGGCTTGGATTGTAGTCTGTGATTTTTCTGTAGACTAAATTAGAGTATAGCAGTGTCTGGTCAATGTGGAGAGGCTTTCATTTAGGTGTGTGAGGAAGCAGAGCGCATTCCAAAGGATACAAGGACCTTACAGGGGAGCAAGAAAGAAAGTCATTATGAAGATCTTGGTTAACTTTGCCTTCTTTGCAAGAGGGTGACTTAGAGTTCTTTGTTATGTTCTCTCCCTACCCTGGTCCAAGCTTTGTGGACTTTTATGATGGATAATTTCAGCCTTATTTTGCATGCTGGTTTTGTTTGCTTCTTTAGTTTCTTTATCTCTTTCAACCGGATGTATGAGTGGTTTTGATCAGATGGGGACAGGCCTAAATTGCCTCTTAGTTTTTTTAGTAGATGGGAGAAGTGGATATGTCCGTGTACACGTTTATCTTCCTCTAGTAACATCTGGAAGGTTATAATTTCACAGTAAAACAGAACTGAGTACTTTTGAAAGTTACAGTTTGGGACTTTACACTCACAAAAAGGATGTTTCAACTGCATTGAAAACTACCATTGTCTGTATTTATGTGAATACAGCATTGTTCTCTAATGTTCTTTATACACTTCTTTATTTCATTCCTTCTCTATAGGATAAAGAGATTCCTGCAAAGAGGTCAAGAACTACTGGATCTGAGGTACTGCTAATTGTTTATTTTACTGTTTAAAAAAACCACCACCAACAACAAACCCCCCCCCCCCCAAAATCCCCAAACCAACCCTATTCTTCAATTTCTATTATTAAGAAATCATACAATCACAGAATGGTTTGAGTTGGAAGGGACCTTAAAAGTTAACTAGTTCTAACCCTCCTGCCATGGGCAGGGACACATTCCACTGGACAAGATTGTTCCAAACCCCATCCAACCTGGCCTTGGATGCAGCAAAGGGTGGGGCAGCCACAGCTTCTCTGGCAACCTGTGCCAGTGCCTCGCTACCCGCACAGTGAAGAATTTCTTTCTAATGTCTAATCTAAATCTACCCTCTTCCAGTTTAAAGCCATTACCCCTTGTCCTATCACCTCATGCCCTTGTAAAAAGTCCCTCTCCAGCATTTTTGTAGGCCCTCTTTAGGTACTGGAAGACTATTCCGAGGTCTCCCTGGAGCTTCTCTTCTGGCTGAATAAGCCCATCTCTCTCAACCTGTCTTCACAGGATAGGTGCTCCAGCCCTCTGATCATCTTACCCGCCTCTGGACTTGCTTGAGCAGGTTCACATCCTTATTATGTTGGTGGCCTCAGAGCAGAACGCAACACTCCCAAGTGGGGTCTCACGAGAGTGGAGTAGAGGGGGAGAATGAGCTCTCTCAACCTCTTGGTCACACTTCTTTTGATTAAGCCCAGTTTGTGATTGGCTTTCTGGGCTGTGAGTGCACACTGCTTGGTCATGATTTAGTAGTATTGTTTTTTACATGGACCAGAAATGTCAGCATTCTTTTATTCATCAATATGTTCTCAAAAGGAAACACTTCCATATCATTCTTTGAAAAGTTTGTTATGACTATTGCAGCGTAGGTATGTTATCTTTTTTTGCTGTTGCATTCAGAAACATTTGCAATAAAACCTTTGTTAATGAAATTTTCATTATGCTCTGAGTATTGGTATATCTACAAATCTTCAAAAATCTTAAGAATGTTAGGGCAGGAATTAGTATCTGCTTTTTAGATCTGAAGATACATTTTTTTCTATACTCATCTGGAAAGCCCAAGGATAAAAATCACATCTGCTAATGGTTCAGCGTTAACCAGCACTGAAGTTAAGCCTAACCGAAACCCAGAAGATCTGCTGAGGCTTTTGCTGTGAAGCAGCATCTGTTTATGCAAGTGTCTTTTCCAAAAAGTAGCATTTTTTGCAATACTTTCCTTGGCATAGGAAAATAAAACTTAAAAAAACCCCCACAACTTGGTACAAGAAAGTCTAAGTGAAACAAACTGTGCTTTATCTTGTATCTTGTGTTTATCTTGTATCTGTTTGCCCAGTCATACTGCAAAACTGTAACTACACATCCATGTGAAAGAACTGTCCTAACTGCCTGGGTTCTCACAGTTTGTGATACACTTGTAATTCTACTTTATAACAGTCCCCAAGCAATCCTGCACTATATATTTCCTCTCCCTCTGCCCTGTGATTAATTCAGGCTACAATGCCTGGGTAACTCTTTTCAGATTTTCTATTGCTTGATGCCCATTGAAGTGCTGTTTAGTAGATGTAGAATCATGCCTGAAAGGTGAATTGCTGAGGACAAAGACTGTGCCAGTAGCCTTTCTCAAAAATCATTGTTCTGCAACATGAATTCTTAATTACTGCTCTTTCTGGAAGCCAGATATTCAGTTTCTTACCTGCTGTGAAAATACCTGCCAGTTGTGAAAATGCAAAGCCTGTTTTATACAGACTCTAAAAGTGTTCAAAACTGCATTTGTGTAGTGGGAAGCATGATAGCTTGTTGAAAACCATGTTTCTAGTACCTTTATTCTGGTCTCTGGATCAGCCTGTTGAGTGTATGTGTGGGAAATGCCAGTGAGGCTGAGCAGCTCTTGCTCTGTAGACTTCAGAACTGCTTCACATAACTCCTGCTGTGAGAGAGCTCTGGATTGTGGTTTAATAGAACTGGAGAAAATGAGCAAAGGCAAATGTATATTCCAGTCTTCATGGGCTTCGGTGTAAGCAAACAAATGTGTAAGCTCTTGGCTTCCTAAATAAACTTGGGCTTTACTTAGATGGTGAAATGCGAGAGTGCAAATCATTTAGAAAACCTTTTTTCAACATGATCTGTGAGAGCTGGGAAGAAGAGAGAAAACAGATATTTGTGTTCAGGAAAGCAGTTTCTTCTTACACTGGGCTCTTCAGTAGCTCTCCTCATGCTGGCTGTGTGTTTGTATGTAGGGAAAGTGTAGGTTAATCGGGATAAAAGGAAAATGAAGAATTTAATGCTGTGTACTGATTTCTGAAGACCTTTGAAGCACTGTGCTCCGTACTCTTGTGTAGGGACAAAAAGGCTACTTTTTATACCTGGTGTTCAGTTGATCCTTGCGCTGAGTTTGGCCAGAATTCAAAAGTTTCCTCTTGCCCTGGAAACACAGTGAAATATTTAAAACTTGTGCTTTTAGGGTGGCAGTTACATGTTACTCTTGACAAGGGCAAGCCCTCTTAAGAGTGTGTGTTAAATTATGCTGAGCTGGTGTTCATCAAATGGCAGTTTAGCTATGGAAAATTAAGATAATTCTGCCTGAGTCTCTTCAGTCTGTCTAATCTACTTTGAATTGTTCTTAGCATTCCTGATGCCAGAAAAGAAGGTCTGAAAACAGAGGAGCTTCCGCTTTCAGCATTCACGGGGTAGAGGAATGCACGTTGTACAAGTCTCTGTGTGTTGTTTGCAGTCTTGGCTTGTAGTTCTAAGGGAAATGCTATGGTTTTTCTGTATGAACTGTTCTAAGTAGTGCAGCGGTTTCTTGCAACATTTTAGACTTTCCCAAACTTCAAACAGCCACTGTTGACAGCTGACCCTTTTGCTTTCACAGATGTGTTTTGGCTGGTTGAAGACTAGTGAGAAGTTATTTTGAAGGAGAAACTATGCTTAAAGGAATCATATTCAGCTTCAGTCTCAAAATTATTACCAGCTTGCAGTCTGAGCCTCTGCTTTGTCTTAAGCTTTGCAAGCACTCGAAGTCCACTCCTGCCCAAGTAAATGACTGTTAAAGGTATCGAAAGTTTGACATCTCTGTCTGGAAGAGTGGATGTTCCCACTGTGATTAGATTCAAAACTGTCAAAAGCTGATTGTTGAATATGGTCTTCCATGTCTAGCAGGAAGGAGGTTTGAAGAAGTCATAGTTTTCTTTTCAAGAAAAATGTGACATGTTGCTTTCCTGCTGTAGTGAAAGGGTTTCTAATCTACTTGTCATTGTGTGGCTTTTGTAAAGTATTCATGTCACCTCATTCAGAGGACTCGAATGTTCTTGAATACAAAGCTTTATTTCAGATATTGGCCTTGGTAAGGAATCTCGTTTATTGATTGTAGTCCTCTGATTTGCAGACATCCACAAGAGCATTTGGGAAAAAAAAAAACAAACAAGCAACCAAAAAAAAAAAAAAAGCAAAACCAAACAATCCCAAACCAGCAAACCTCAACCAAAGCAAAACCAAAAAAACCTCATCTCAAAACCTGAACAAAGGAACTGGAAGCTTATGTTGCAGCCTGTGAGTTGCACAGTGCTGGAATACCCTTGCAGATTTCAGCTGAATTGCTTCTCAGGCAAAGACTTCTGGTAAATTAACCAGTTATGTGAGATGCCGGGGGTCATCAGAGTGGTCATGCAGTCTGAATGGGTGATCTGATGGGGAGTCTCATGCTCAGAACAGTATTCAAAACTGGTGTCAGAGTTGTCTTACGGTAAAGGTGGTATGTTTCATGAGAAAGGAAGGGCTGTCATCAATTCCCATGCCGTGCAGGTACAAACTTCGCACTGACTTTGTATTCTGTATTAGCAACAGCCTCTGTAACCTTCTTTGGTCATGTTATGTGTTTTTCTTGGTATGTCTAGCCTGAGCTGTAGCATGTTCATTATGTCTGTTCAGGGATTTGTGTATTCCAAATTTTCAATTTATCAGTGAAGCTCTCATCCTGAGGTTTGAACTTGCCCAGCCTTTTTCTGTGAATGGGTCCAATAGCTGTAAGCCTTGCTTAGTGTTCTTGTAGTTAAACAAATACTGAGAATAGAAGTAATTTTCACTCGGTCGTCCAGTTAAAATCTATGGGAGTAGAGTTAATTTACTGAGAAAGTTGCATCAGTGATTTGATGAAGCTTAACTTCAAATAAATGATCCATTAAACTTGCGAAAGTCAGTGTTTCGTTTTCATTCACATCATGGTTGTGCACTAAGTAGTTTTGCAGGTGTCCAGTTTATCAGAATATCCCTGACAGCACTTTTGGGATACCTGTGGGAAAAAAACAGTGTTTGCGATTCCCTTTTCACTGTAACATCAGGGAAGTACACTATGAAGAGGCTGCAGGCACTTTGTATTTATGCTGGGCACAGCATTCCTTTTCTGCTGTGTGGCATGTTAATTTATATTGGAAGAGTTCCACTGACTTCTCATCTAGATACATTATAGTTGGTCTCCAGATGTTGCCGGCATCTGGTTTGTTGTTCTCATTGGCAAATACCTTGTAGCAAGTGTTACATTCGGAATACTTACAGGTATTCATTTTATAAGTAAGCCCCTCTCCAAGTATGTGTGGGTACATTTCATGGCAGTCCTTATTTTCCTTCTTTTTTTTTTTTCTTCTCTTCTTTTTTAACTTTTAGCCGTCACCCTTTGTTCACCCTACTGCTGGATTGCAGCTCATCTTTTCTTGTTTGTTGTCAGGTGCATGCTGGAGTGTTCAGTTGATGGCTGATGAGAATCCCTGCAAGATTGCAAATGAGCAGACAGAAAATAAATGGAAATTATAGCTGCTTTTTCTTCTCTCTGCCTTGTGAGCCTCAGGGCTTCTCAGTGAAGAAGGGTCAGCAGCTCCCAAATGCTGCCTCTCATGCCTTTGGATTTTTTATTTCTATTTTTAAGCAGTCTACTATAAAAACTACTAAAGTAATTGTAAGCGCTAGCATTTTTCTTCTTCCTGTCATGGTGAATGGTAATTAGGCCATAAATAGTGGTGGTGTTTGTCATTTTATGAAATTATACTGAGTTTCTGTTCCTCTCTTTATCTCTCTTGTTTTGTCACTTTCCTCACTGCATAGGTTGCTCCACTTCTGCTTCAAATTAGCTGAACCTCCAGGGTTGAGAGTAAAGCGTTTCAGCCCCTGTGCAAAATCATACCTATTCAAAAATCCGTCCCTTAAATGCACCAGCTAAGCAACTTGGGAAGACGGGATAAAGGAACAGTTGAACAAGAAAGGGAAAGTTAAGTAAGGAAGGATTGCTTCTGGGAAGGGTGTATGGGAATCCAGAAGGGCAGGTTGTAGAAATAGTGTCAGAAATGTGCTTTATTTTGTTTTCCTTCTGGTAATACTCAGGTTTGTAATAACAAACTCTGATCAAAATGGGTTGCCTTCTGTAAGAATCTGTACAGCCAGAGCTAGCAGTTATTTTTGGCCATCAGTCTTAGTGGAAAAAACACTGACTCACAGTTTAGCTGGGTACAGCAGTCTATTTTCCTTGCTTTGCTCAATACATACTGTAGGAATATGCTGAAGTATATTTGTATATTTTTTTATCTTTCCATGGCTTTCTTATTTCAAAAAAACAAAAACTGTTTCTGCCCTCTGTGTGAAAGATGGTTTTGCTTGTCTCATCAAAACCAATGTCATGATGCATTGCAAATGACGTTGAACTGAAACGGAATGTAGTAAGTTGCCAAGCAGTGTTAAAGAAAACACCCGATAAAGCAAACACTTGCTTACATTCTCCATCAGTTCCCATGTAATGTACTTAGCCTGTAGTTCTGAGGAAATAAAGGTTGTAATTTAGACATACTGGTTGTTCTTTCTGATGTAATTTTCTGCTGATTTTCATATTCAGTTTTAGGGGTTAGAAAATGCAGTTTTGACTTCTCTGTGTTGAGCAAATGGATTATTTTTTCTCCCCTGTTGCCTCTTCAAGGTATAATAGGTCGTAAGTACAAATGTCTTACTTGTGTTCACATTAACCCAAAGTCAAACAAGCTACGTAATACCCTGGGTTGAAAGTCCCTCATGTTCTGTCTCAGGTCATTTCTACTACCAGATGGGTTCTGTCCCTTTTCCTGAATCTAGAAAACTGTTTCCTTTTCTTTTCTTGCATGCTCCAGGAGGCTGTGCTTCTGAAGAAGCTGTCAGCCAGCAGTGCTGGCTTGAGGTTAGCTTGTAGGAACTGTTCCATCTGGCCTGTTGTACAGTCTGTTGTCATGAAGTGGAGTTCCTTCTACATCAGGCACTTGCAGAATTGGATTAAATCTGGACTGCAGCAAGCAGCAGTCTCACAGGCAGACCAGTTGACTGCTCTCATACTAAGGCTGTTAGATGGCAAACTTTCCAAAGCAGTAGTTTTTGTTTCTTGAGAGATCTTTTTTTCTAGCCCTGGAAGGTGTGTCAAATGGGCTGTTGAAAGTCTTGCCGTTCCTTGAGGGGTTTGGTGAGGTGGAATTTTTTGTTTCACTGATCTAAAATAAAGATAAAAATATCAATTACCAGATGCATTTGCCATCCAGAACTAACCACTGAATAGCTTATGCAGATGGTAATCTGTGAAGACAGGTGGTGCCTTACGCTTGCATTTCTGTTTGCAGCTGAGGCAGAGACAGTTTTGCAGCAAGGGATAGGGGGGAATAGTCAAGTGGTAGGAAGGAATAGGTGCTTGGTCTGGGAAAATAAGAATGATGGAAAAAGTC
>JAOEHY010031770.1:0-12120 GCA_025447955.1 Psilopsiagon aurifrons | reverse complement strand
CCCTGTGCCAGCGCTCAGCACCCTCACAGGGAAGAGCTTCTGCCCAAGAGCTCATCTCAGTCTCCCCTCTGGCAGCTTCTTGCCCTGCATCCTGTTTAAGCCACCCAGCCAGTTCTGTTCGCAGATGACCACTTCAGCTCTGCTCAGTTAATGTATAAATAGCTTTTGATATAGGAGTTTAGCCAGTGTAAATGCAGTAATGTCTTGTCTGTGATGGTTCCTGCACTTAATATTTTAGGGTTCTTAGGGTATGGCACAGACTGTTATTGATTGCTTCTCATAGGTGCCTGTAGTTAGCATAAAACAGGAAAGCACAACTTGCATTGTGGGCACTTACTTATAAATACCTTGGAGCATCCAAGGAGCCTTGGAGGGCACAGTTTGGGTCCCTCTCTGTGAGGATTTGTCCTCAAGACATCCTAGTACTTGAATCAGGGAGGTCAGAGCCAAATCCTCTAGCCCTGCCTGCTCAGGAAGCACCTCTGGAGCTGGCTGCAGTGGAAAGGAGGCACAAAGGAACAGCAAAGCCACTTTTACCCAACAGCTGAGTCTCCTCCTTCCCGGGCATTGTCACTTGGAGGTCACATTGATGCAAATAGGCTGTGCCGTGAGCATCCATCCTTCCTGCCACTTCCCCCTTTTGATATGCGCGCTGCACAGTCCTGGAATTCAACGTCATCAGAGGCAGGAATGTTTGTACCGAGATGGGCTGATGTATTTATTTTACCCAGCATTAATTTATAAACTCTGTCTCTACCTGGAGAAGTTTGAATCGCATTAGAAACCAGTGTATGGTGGATGCTGATGGAATTTGATCTGGGAAGCTGGAGAGAGAATTCAGATTTAAATTGCCAGGCTGCCTGTGGTCCTGTAGGAGCTGAAGTTGGGAACGTTGTGTCCCCTGGAATAATGCAGCCTAATTGGGTTTTCATTTTTTATTTACTACAGGTATCCATGTTTTATTTACTACAGGCGTCCAAATCATGCTTAACACAGCATCTGTATATGTCTTAACGGTTTGGAGGTGGTAACAATAGAAGTGCTTTCTTAAAAAAAGAAAAAAGGCATAAATTTAGTTGCTAAACTACAGGATGTTTCATCCAACCCTCGACTTATCCTTTAATGTGACCCATGGAAGTGAAAATGGAATTCCCACCAGGCAGCTGGTATTGTGGTTTCTTGTATCTGTGATGCTTAAGCCTTTCAGCACATGTTAGGACCCAGCTGATGAAACTATTCCCATGTGAATGTGTCCTGCAGGCCTATATCTAAGACGTGGTCGAGCTCCTTAGGGCTGTCCTGCAAACATTAGCAGAGCTGCTGCTTGGAGAATTAACTGTGACATTCAGAGCGCTGGGGGTTTCCTCCAAGGGCAGCTTAGGGAACAAACGGAGATCTTTTGCTGAAGTATCGATGCAGTTTGTTATTGGAATTGATTGCGATGCCGGCCTCTTTGAGGGCGAGGGGTGTTTGTGTGGAATGCTAATTGTGTTTTTCTGTGCTGCTCCCAGAGGTGCACTGCTTGGTGCAGCTGCCTCTAGGACTTTGAAATCTTTGGGGAAGGGACTGCTCTGATTCTGGTTGGTTTGCTTTCCTAGCTGTTCCCCCTATGTGCTAAGTGGGTCTTGTAACCTTGAATGCATGCAGCTCCTGAGTGAAAGAAGGCAGCTAGAGGGAAAGAGGAAGAAGCATGGAAGTATTTCTCGCTGCAGTTGAAGTGGATGATTTTGCTGACGGGTGAGGTGGCAGGAGGCCATCTGCTTGCTCCTTTCCGGTTGACCTCAGCTTTGTTCTTGGTGGGTTTCTCTTGGAGTCCATCAGAGTCATCAGAGGAGCATTTATGGAGAGGGAAGACCTTCCCCTAAAACATTCACAGGAGGTTACTCCTTTGCCTCCTACCTTGCCCTTCTTGTACCAGGTTGCTAAAGCCACTCTTGCATTATCTGTCCTTATCCCGGAGCAAACGTTAATGGACGCAGCGTGTCTGTACTGCTGACGCAGGCGGAGGGTCCTTGAAAGCACGCAGTGACAGTGCAGAGCTGGCATTTTCCACTAGCTCTGCTCATTCATTAAGGTCACATGCTCCAGCTATTAGTTTGGCCATTGCTTTTCTTCATTAAGCAGGCACTGAAACGCCAGGGAAGGGGACATGAGGAGTTCTCCCCTCCATCGAGCACCGCTGTGAGACCCTGGCAGTGGTGGCAGGGTGCTGTTGAGCTGTGGGCAGGCCAGCCTCTCGATAGAGCAGTATCATTTCCTGTTCCAAATGGGAGAATTTGGTTTAGGGGACAGGAAATCATGAGAGATTGATGCATGCTGGAGTGTTTGCTTGATTCTTTCAAAGGGTCTGCTAAAATAAAGGCTTGCAAGAGAGCAAGGTGTTCCTAGCCAGATTTGCAAGGTGTATGCTGGTGATGCTGAGAAGCAGGTTTTGGTATTTCAAAGCATGTAATCATTGCCTTGCTTTAAAAGAAAAACTGAAGAGGAATTTAATCAAGACTTATTGCTCAAATCTGGGGTTGGAACTGGATAATCTTAAGGTCTTTTCCAACCCAAACTGTTCTACAATTGTATGATATTCCAGCGCAGGCTGTGTCACCTCCGTGATCGTCTAGAGAGGTTCCCCATGTCCCGGTGAAGCAAACTCATTATTTATTTATAGCAATTTATTATAATAAATGTGATTGCCTGCAGTAAGATGCGAACTCGACTGAGTCATGTTTCAGATCACACAGCTGTGTTGGTTGGGTCTTCAGGATAAATAAACCATTTGCAGCTGCACCATGGTGCAGCCTCTGACTCGTGGGTGGCTCCGGTAGATGCTGTTCCTGGGAGAGGCACAAGGGGAGGAGGTGCTCAGGTTTGGAGAGGAGGAGGTGTCCTTCAAGCCTTCACACTGCCTGCCCTTGGATGATGTCCTTGTGGGGTGCAGGAGCTGTGGAGCTTGCTGTCATTGCTGACTTCAGCAGGGCTACGGCAGTATCCCAGGTGCTGCATTTAAATGCTTTTAATAGTTAGGAAGCATCCAGTCTGTATACAGAACCAGAGGCTTTATGGATTTGGTGTGTTGCCACAGGGATCATGTTCTCTGCCACAGGCCCATTGACTTTGGGAGAGTTATTTATGATTTGCCTGTCAGGGACTGTGATGAAAATTCGGGGGGTGTTGGTCTTTTGTTTTCCCTTTCCATAGAGTTCTGTTGTGCAAAGTGAGCTTGTCAGCACCCCAACAGCTCTGCTTTACGGGGCGACACCAGAAGCTTGCAGGTATGACCTCAGTCCAGAGTGATGTCTTCCTTTTTGACCAGTTACCCAAAACCCAGGGTCCTTTGGGCTGTTTGGCTGAGGGGAGACTGACAGGAAAGCCAGAGATGTGTGTCTTATCTTCAACACAGACCTAAGACTTATGCAGAAGGCAACCTTGTACACTGCCAAGGGACAGTGGAAAGTTTATCTAGCGGTGTATTTTGTAATCCTGCCACTCAGAATACATGTGTGGTAGATCTGTTTTGGTAAGGTTGATCTGATGGCAATGTATGGTCGAAGTGGTTGAGCTTGGCTAGATGGATGTTTTCTTTCCCACAGAACTTAATTGTATGAAAGTGTGAAAGAGCATTATGTTGGGCATTTTATGGAATTACTTGAAGGAGCTGAAGTTAGTTGTTCCCTGTAGCATTTGATAGACTACACGGAGGCCAGAAGGAGTGAATAATTTACTTCTTGACTGTCAGCTGTGGTGGAAAAATGAGGTGAAGCTGGATTCGTGATTTGCAGATCTGTTCATCAGCACCGGAACTTGTCAAAACTTAATTTCAGCTTGTTAATTTTAGTGAGTTACTGACTCCAGAGGAAATCATAAAGGTTTGTGGAAGGAGAGCAAAACAGTGATTTACAGTGAGTGCTGTAGAGCTCGATGCTTCTTTATCTCAAGGCAGATTTCCTGGAACTTCCTGCTGTTCAAAGTGAACGCGCGCTTGCTCCTGTAACGATGCCTCGTTGCAGAGGTTGAGGTTTAATCACGCACCATCAAATTCTGTTTTCAAATTTAGAGTTAAAACAGCCTTCCAGGCTGAAGTTAACCCTCTCGCTTTCATTTCAGTGCACAGAGTGGCAGGTACTGATTGTGCATGCTGGGTTTCTCTCATTACCATGAATAAGTTGGTATTGCAGTCTCTGCCAGAGCACAGATAATTAAGGGGTGCTTCAAGTGTGACTTTAAACAAAGAAATGGAGATTCCAAGGAATTGCACACAGTGGGGGGATCAGTGTCTTGCAGCAGAGACCAGGTAAATGACTGAGCAAGTCCAGATCAGCTGATAGTCAAACATAAAACCTTTTCAAGCCTGTTGGCTAATCTCATCCATAAAACTAACTGCCTATTCTTCATGGATGTTAACCAGCTTATACTAATGTTTTAAGGTGAAAAGCCTACAAAAGGGGAAAAGGTACATTTGAAAAGGAATAATATGTGAGCCTTTCTGCTGTAATTAAGCAGACCCATGGGCTGATTCAGACACTGATGTTCCCAGTGTACAACAGGTCGTGATCAGTCACTGCTGTTGAGTGTGGCTCACCCGCCGCATCCTAAGCGAGCTGTTGGGATTGAGGACTTACAGATTTCTATGCCAGCATGTGTATTTTACTGTTAAAAAAGTAGTGGAGTCTTGGGATCCAGCTGTTCTTCCCATTGCTTTTGGAAGGGTACGACATGGAGGTGCTTGTAGACACATCAAAGCACTCTTACAAGTGTTCTTGTTATGGAGGGGCTTGATATGGGAGAAAGCCCTGATGTTGGCTCTCATAAGAATCAAATCCCCGGCAGTGCTCAAGGCCAGGTTGAACGGAGCTGGGAGCAAGCAGCTCTAATAGAAGGTGTCCCTGCCTGTGGCAGGAGGATGGAACCGGGTGAGCTTTAAGGTCTCTTCCAACACAAACCAGGCAGGGATTCTATGAAGCCAGGCTTTCTTGGCTTCTGGATGTTGTGAGTAGATTAGAGGTGGGAGTCAGCTCTTCCTGGCAGGACTGGGAGGTGGCAGTCAGAAAAGTGTGGAAAGGGCCCTGGATCTGAAGCCAAACAGCTGGTTTGGTGGAGAAGTAGGGATGGAGGAATACATGGATGGAGGCACAGCTGAAGTTGCTGGCTAGGAGAAGGACCTTTCCCCTCAGCTTTCTGAGCGGGTATCAGCAGGGCAGGATGCCTTTGTCAAGGTCAAAGGAACATGCTGTAATTGAGTTGTGAGACGAGTGGTCCCTGGGTGGGAGCTGCTGCATGTGACTGCGAAGGAAAGGCTGTTCTTTAAATGTGATGCAGAAAGAATCAGCAAACCTTTGATAGAGCCTGGCTGCAGGGGTCTCCGGTGGGTTGTTAAAAGCACGTTTGATGAGTGTATAGAGGTGAAGGGAAGATGGGGAGACAGATGGGAGGGCAGCTGGAGAGACAGGCGCTGTGAGCCTGGGAGAGAGGTGTGTGTGCAGGGCAAGGGGAGTGCAGGGTGGGCAGGGGATCACAGGCATGTGATGGACCTGGAGGACGAATGCGCTGCATTGCTGGAATGACCAACATCCCGAGTTATTCTGTGCCTGTGAGGATGCAGGGAGCGTGTCCAGAGAGCTGGGAGAATGGCAAGGGCTGCACAATGAGGAGAGCTTGGCCCGTTGTTGCTCTTCTCCTTGTTCCCTCCCACCGGTTTGGTGGATTCCAGGAGGGCTTTAACAAGGGAGGAAGGAAATACTGGGATCAGTTTGCTTTGCAGTTATTTTGGAGCTGCCTCCTGATGGCTGTGGCTGCAGTTGGGATGGGTGGGCGCTGGGAGAAGGCAGCTTTGACAGAGAGGTGCTCCTTGGAAAACCAAACCAACCTCCCTGGGTGGAACCAGCTCTTCCTCCCCGTGTCCCGCTGTCAACCTCTGATTAAACTTCTCTCGTTTTAAGGAGGAGGTGACTTCTCAAAGAGGTTGCTGGTGCGTTACTGACACCGCTTGGAGTGGGTGTTTCTGCTGTTTCCTTTATCAGTGCTATTGAGATGGAGCTTTTCTGTGGTTTCCTTTCTCAAGCTCTGCATTGGAGTCGTAGGAGCAGGGGAATTGTTCACTGCTTTGCTGCTGGTTTACCCCGGTGCATCTTCATGCAATTGTTACTTGGCAGGATCTTCAATATATATAATCTCTCAGAGATATATTCTTGAATTGGAGGTGAAAAGCTGCAGTAGTAATTTGGGGGGATGTGTTTCTCCCTTCTGCATCTTTTTTTGCTGCTGCTAAGATCGATATTGAATAAGTACTCTTTTGAAAAGATTGATGTTGAGGTGGCCAGAAACAGTCAACAGCAGACAGGAGTTGAAGCAGTCCTGACGTGGCTGGGCAGAGGAAGGTGAGCATCCATCATGCTCTCAGTTCATTAGAAAGATAATGTTTGAGGAAATTAAAGCGCGCTGCAGAGTTGCTTGGGGGTTCTTTCCCATGACCATGCATATGTTCATGCTTTATTTGCAATTACCCTGCTGTTACGTATGTTTGGCTCCTAGGAAGCACATGAAAATCTAATATCGGGCTCAAACTGTGCCTCCTTTATTTATAAACTGGTTTTCTTTTGCGTGATGCTGATAGAGCATGCGACAGAGACATCTTGTGATAGACTATTTCAGGGTAAGGTGCCAGAAATGAAGAGGAAACATTTTATGTCATTAAACAACTGCGACGTTCTGACAGATGTTTGCCTGACAGAGTTTGCTGGAGAAGCAGCGCTGCTCAGATGCGGTTAGTGCTTGTGCATGGCTTTGTGCCTCAGATGCAGGAGAGGCGTTAACAGCTGCTGGCTCGTGCAGTCCTGTAGGACCCCTTCCCGTATCTGTGGGCTTTGTGGTGTGCATTGGACAGTGCCTGCAGATGTGTTTGATACAATCATGGAACGGTTTGTGTTGGAAGGGGCCTTAAAGCTCATCCAGTTCCAAACTTCCAGGGACACCTTCCACTATAACCAGCCCCGCTCTCTCAGCCTGGCTCCAGAGCAGAGCTGCTCCAGCCCTTGCAGCATCTCTGTGGCCTCCTCTGGACTCAGCACCTCTGTGTCCCTCTTGTGTTGTTGGATCCAGGACTGCAGGGGGGTCACCCCAGACTCGCTTTTGAATCTCTGGCTCATGGCTCTGTTTCTTGTTGTACTTCAGGAAGTTCATACTGGTTTCAGTGAAGGCTTTCAATGTACACCTCGCCAGAAGAAAATCACAGCGAAGGTCTTCTTGCCTTTGGCTTTATATCCATCCACTTTAATTCCCAAACAGATGTTTTTGTGCTTTCAGGGCAGTTTATGCTGGGGCTTTGACAATTTTTCAGGATTAAAATAGCTTTAATTGGAATTCAAGATAACACAGCTAGGACTTGAGAAGTTGCAGTTGGTTATTGCTTATTCTCATAGAAGCGGCAGAAAGGCCCTAAATATTTTGTATTTGGAAAAGAAATAGAAATGCATTCAGACCTGTCCGAGCTGCTCTGTTGTGTGTTTCTTTTCTCTTGGATTAGTAGAGCAGGATGGACCTTTTTGTGGTACGTAATCGAGTTGGAAACTTGGTTTGAGTCAGGCTGTAAAGGTGTAATCCCCTTCAGGGATTATAGTGTGCTTTGCATATTGCCTCCAAGTGCTTATCCGAGGATTCAATGGATGCTTTAAGCGTGCTGCAATCTATAGCGCTTTGGAAAGCATTCATTCATAAAAATGGGTTTTAACGGCAGCTTTGCAAAGAGCTGAAGGAATGCAAGAATGGGGAACATCATCAATTGCCCAGGAAGACATCATGATTCTGGCATCTGCAGTGATGAAATACGACTGCACCTACCTCATGTGCTGTACACTTGGGGCTCAGTTCCCCCCAAAAAGGAGCAGCAGGGTGAATTATTTCACTAACAGCCGCGGGCTACTGAAGGTGCAGAACTTGGGCAGTTCTCACTCGAGTTTGCCCCTTATATTGTGCAGGTTTGGAAATAGGGTGACTTTAGAACCAAAATGCCCAAGGATTGCATCCCACAATTGAGTCAAACGGTAGAGTTTTCTCCTCCCCCAGCCTGTGCCTCCCTCTCCTCAGGAGCCCGAGCAGTATTAGCTCTCCATAGACTCCTGCTGCGTCCTTCTGTTAAGCCATCTCCCCAGCTCATTGCATGCCCTGGCACGCGTCAGTGCACTGCTAAAAGGAGGAAGAAAGGGTGTATGTGTCATCCTGGAGTCTGCCAGCACCCTGAACCTGGATTTTGCTGCCGGAGCACTAAGGTGAAGTCTTGGCCAGCAGTGTGTGCCAAGGATGCTCCTGTCCAGGAGGCAGAGCTCTTCTCTCGTGGCCCTGTTAAATTGGCAACTGCATTGACCCAGCAAAGTTCAATGCGTGTGATGCTGTCTGCACATTTGCCAGGTCAGACTCCAGCCCTGTTCAGCCCTGAAAGCAGACGCTTGGTCACAAGTATGAAAAATAATCCTGATCTTCTCTCTTCTGTGCTTGACAGAAGTCAGCAACCCAGTGTAAGCCGTAAGGCATTGCTGAAGTGCCTTTTGGTATGTGTCTATTGGCAACTGTCTGATTTGCATCAGTGGGACTTGGTATTTTAGCAATGAATGGCGAGATTGTGAGTGTTTGCTTTCCTAGGCCAACTCTCTGCGTGTAAACAGCTGGTTGTGTTGAGTAAACCGATCATGGTTTGCCAGTAAGTCTTATTTAGGTAACAAAAGGCAATGTGTTGCATTAGATCTATTTAGTCTTGCTTGCGTGGGGTGGAAGGTAGTTCCTTCTACATCTTACTTGTGCTTAAGAGGATTAGATGTGGTTCTGCAAAGGTGCAGGCAGGATGGTGGGGAGCCAGGAAGGTGGGACACCGTGTGCTTGTAGCATTGCTTATACCGTAAGCATTGATATAAAAGAAATCTCTGCCTTTATCCCGCTGTGCTTATGTTGAAGGAAGCACATTTGTTCTTTTGACTCGGCTGTGAAAGAATGCTAAATTATTGCTTCATCTTACAAAGGCATTTGGTGCTCAGAGTGGCGAGATAACATAAAGGCTAAACAAGTGTAAAGGATTTAAGCGTTTCTAATTTATGGCACAGTGCTCCCAGGGGAGCATTGCTCGCAAAGACCTGCAGCATCTTTTCCTATTGAATGAACGGATTAATGATGGCAAATTCTACCATGTTAGGGACGTGTGTGAGACCACTCCTCCTAGTTGGCCAGAGGAAATACTTCAACTGGAAGAAGCCACCGTTTCCTTGCGGCTGCTTTGGATTCTGTGTTTCCAGTTGAGAGAGCAGGGTCTTTTTCAGGGGTAGTTTTGGAAAATATTTAATTAAGCGGCTCTAATGAGGGGCCATTATAACTGCAAATGGAATTATTGTTATCATCATTTCAGCTGTTAACATTTTAAGGGCAGTTGTTCACAAACTGTTCAGTAATTAGGGCCCAAATCACTGTGGAAAAATCAGAGTTGAGCTGCTGCTGCTGCAGCCAGTGTAATATGGAAAGGAAGTCATCCTTCCCGGGATGGGCAGTGGACATGTGGATGCATCGGCTGCCTTCAGTGCAGGCTACAGTGGTTGAGGTCGTGGAGAGACGTGGGTTGCTGTGGTCTATGTGTGACAGGCTTATTTGCCAGCAGGAGTACAGTGGGATTATGTCACGGGTCCTTAAACTGTGCAGAGCAGAGGTTTGGGACAGAGCTATGGGAAGTTGTACTTGTGGCACAGCTGCTCTAATGGTCATGGTCTCCAGGAATTCTGCAAACATAGCAGTATCGTTACATTAATGGCCAGGTGAGGCTCTTAACCTCAGAGGAAATTAAACAGCACGAGGAGGGGAAATGTGCAAATTGCCTTTCTGTTCCTGGTAAGAAGCAGCACCTTACGCAGCTGGATGCAAATTGTTTCTAGTTAAGGAATGTCTTAAAATGCAGCTCTGCAGGGCTGCTCAGCTGCAGCTATAGTTAGAGCTGCGGCTATAGATAGCATTAAATTTGTTTAAGTGCTAATAAAGTGAAGTTTGGCATTTCCTCCGAGAGTTACTTTAGAGAGGGTCTGAGTTGTTGCGCAGCGTTGTGCACCTCAAGTTAAAGCTCCTTCACAGTACTTAGGCTGGGCAGGTTAACGTGGAGCTCTGTCGGTGTTCGACAGAGCAAGTGCTTTGCTTCCTCAGCATCCCTTCCCATGGCAGGGGGTTTGAAGTAGATGAGCTTTAAGATCCTTTCCAACCCAAACTATTCTGTGATTAGAGCACAGACTCTTGAGCAGTAAATCCTCTTTCTAAGCCAGGGATGTGATGAATGTACAGTGCTGGATGTGCAGGTTAAGAGCTTTAACTCAAGAATGGGGCTTGGTGGCAGCACAGAAGGGGCTCTGGGAAATGCTTGATGCCACATCTAAGCCCTGAGACTCTGAACAGTTCAACTTTAGCAAATGTCTTCTCATTTAGTCATCATCCAACTTTACTGGATCTATTCTGTTGGATCTGGGCAAGGCATTTCCTAGTTATCAAGTGGTTTGATCGTGGCTAAGAACATGGTAGGAACTCATTAGGGGCCTCAGAAGAGGCACTGCCAAATGGCCATGGTGGTGATGGGGTATCACAGCATCCCTATCTAATGACTCAGTGGGAATCATGTGGTCCTTTGTTCCCTCTTGGAAAGTGGGCCTAGGGGTTAGGGTCAGGAACCCTTGGCAGGTTTCTGGCTTAAGAGCTGGCTTCCCACCTGGCTTCTCTGCTGTTCTGCAGAGCAGCTTTCCCATTTTACATGTGGGAACCATGGATAAAATAGAAATCAGGTCTGGCCCCATGTTGCAGCTATGGGAGAGCCAGGTAGTGAAGTGTGCTGTAGGTTTGGTCTGAAAAATGGTGGGTTTCTAAGGGCAGGGAAAGCTCATGTTTGATGCCACAAATAGTAGCTCGTGGTGTACCTTGGCCTACTGTGGAGACAGGATTGGTGATGCTTTTGGAGACCTGTGAGCCAGTCAATGGTCATGGTGGCCCCAGGATGTGTGCTGGGGTAAGGTGGAAGTCAGTACTGCTCTGCTTCCTCACAGGCTCTTTCCTGGAGCTGTAAAACCTGGTTCAGGTAGCATTTCCAGTCCAGGGAATAGCTGTCCATATCCTGGAGCTAAAATCATGTTGCTTGCCTTTGGGATGGAGCTGGGACAGATTGAACAGCGCTCTAGTGAGCACTGCAGCTCCTCACCTCATTGGCAAAGTGTTGTTCCTTGGGCATCCCTCAGGCAAAGGGTGGTCTGAAGGTACTTTTGGGAGGGTTTGAACCTCAGCTCCTCAAGAGAACATGATAAATCATGTGCATGCTCTGCCTCAGTTTCTCTCTCTTGTGCGTAGAAAGATCTGCTTTCTGCCTTCTCTGTGTCGGGTACAAGCAGACCTGCAGTGCTGAGATTCCAGCTCTGGAGAAGCTGGTGCTTATTCCCGTTCTCACCCTGCTACCAAAGGAATTTATGATAATGAAGATATTTCTTGTGCAAAGTGCAGTACCATCGAGCAATAAACCCCGTAACTGCCGCAGGAATATTCCACATTAACCCAAACTATCAATTAGAGTTTGCTTCGAGGTTTGCCAGACAAAAAAAGGTGGTGCTTTCATGTGAAAAAATATTCATTATCTTCTTTCAAACGCACCTTAATTGCCAACATCAAAGTTATTAATTAAGCAATACATCTCGCAAAACTGGATGGGCTTATCCAGTGCATGTGGAGTGTGGTAGGAAAGGAAAGGAGAGCGTAGGAGCCTTCCGGATCTAGCAAGGGAGAGCTGTTCAGGTGCG
Organism: Psilopsiagon aurifrons; assembly: GCA_025447955.1. Taxonomy (NCBI): domain Eukaryota; kingdom Metazoa; phylum Chordata; class Aves; order Psittaciformes; family Psittacidae; genus Psilopsiagon; species Psilopsiagon aurifrons. The sequence goes on along the minus strand of JAOEHY010031770.1, from coordinate 337 downwards.
TCCCTTCCTTCTTCCCATGTTCTTGGGGCATATGTATTTCTCTGCTGGCGGTGGTCTCTTGCCTTGGATAAAATTCAATTTTAAGAGTGCAGGTTGAGACCTGGAAATTGAATTTTTTAGGTTCTGGTAACTCAGTCCTTGCCCAGAAACGGTTCTTTGGGATAATGTGGTTGGTCAGCATTTAGTGCAAGGAGAATCTTGGATCGCCTCTCTTGTGTATCAGATACTTGTTCTCCTTTTGGTTTTCCTTCCCTGTCCTTTGGAGACTGAGATGAGCTCTTGGGCAGAAGCTCTTCCCTGTGAGGGTGCTGAGGCGCTGGCACAGGGTGCCCAGAGA